>PVHT021183619.1:6200908-6212032 GCA_004024745.2 Catagonus wagneri | reverse complement strand
GCTTGCTGTAGGCTTCCTAATGGGAGGGAGTGATGCTGGCTTGCTGTAGGCTTCCTGATGGAAGGGAGTGATGCATGCTCACTGGTAGGTGGGGTTGAATTCTCTCCCTCTGATGGATGGGGCTTTGTCTCTGGATGAGATTAGAGGCTGGATGTGTGCCAGAGGGGTCTTTGGGCAGCCTGTTTACTGATGGGTGGGGCTGAGATTCCACCTGAATTGTTGTTTGCCCTGGGGCTTCTCAGCACTGATGGGAGGGACCAGATTTCCCCAGAAGTGGCCACCTCCAGAGAAACGCAGTTTCTGGATATCCCCGAGAGCTTCACCTCCAGTGTCCTTCCCCCACTACAAGGCACAGTCACCCCTGTTTTCCCAGGAGATCCTCCAAGAATTGCAGTCAGGTCCCACCTGGATTTCTAAGGAGACTGCTTTGCCCTGGGACCCAGGGTACGTGAAAGTCTGTGTGTGCCTTTCAAGAATGGGGTCTCCTTTTCCCCCAGTCCTGTGGAGCTCCTGCACACAAGCCCCACTGGCCTTCAATGCCAGATTCTCCGGGGGCTCTTTCTCCCTGTGCCCCATCCCCAGGTGTGGGGATTTGACGTGAGGCTCAGAACTCTGTCTTGTAAGTGAGTCTCTGTGATGCAGTTACTTTCCAGTCTATGAGGCTTCCCACCCAGGAGGTTCGGGGTTGCTTCTATCGCGCAATCGTCCCTCCTACCTCTTGATGTGGTCTCTGCTGTGTCTTCTGGAGCAGAGTATCTTTTTTGGAAGTTTACAGTCCATTTGGTTGAAGGCTGCTCGGCATTTGGTTGTAATTTTGCTGTTTTTTGGGAGAGAAGTTGAGCTCCAGTCCTTCTATTCCGCCATCTTAATCCAATCTTCTCGAGAAGTATTAAGTCTTGAGAGAGGAGAGTGAGCAGTGCATCATATGACAAACTGTTATTGACCCACTATATAAATGACAGGTCTATGAGATTACATCATGCTCTCCAAACTGGCTGAGCCATACAAACCTTTGGCTTGTATGGGGCTGGTGAGAAGCTGTAGTTCCTATGGCAAAAAAGAGAACTTTTCTGGGTCCCTGTTACCCTGTGTTGTGTTTTGCTTATAGCACTGGTAGCACAAGCTAATAATGCACTGCTTGTCTGGGTACTTTCCCTGACATGTATGTAAGTGGACATTATAAAACTTCTCAAATCACTTCTGTTTTGTTCTGGTAGGTTCAGAAGTTCTATCTGGAGTGCTGCTTTAGGTCCAAGTGATTCCTTTATCTGAAATACTACAGGTTCTCCTACTTGCACCCTTCTCAGATTACTCTGAACCACATTACAATAGACAACCGTCTCTCATATTAAAATTAAATTACCTCACAGTGGGAATTCTCTGGAATTGATACTGGTGACCTTTTAAGAAAGGCTTTGTGAACTTTTACTCATTAAACTTTCCTGTGTGAATGCAGTTGAGAGTATTACAAAAACTTTTTGCATGTAAAATTGTATGTTTTAAATGTTGATTTAGCATGACGGGAACTGACTTAAATTTTCTGTACATGAATGTCCTCATCTCTAAAATGTTATCATTAGTACCTATACCAATTAGTACCTATGCCATGGATTTGTGGTGAGGATTTATTTAGAAAGGTAAACCAACTTGATCTTAAAAACAAAGACTGGGACTTGAAATTTCATTTGCAAGGTATTTACCATAATGCCTGACACATAGTAAATACCCAAATTAATGGTATCATTACTATTGGAACATGACAGCATTAATCATAGTACTAATTTTCCTAAAAATATGCCAAATATTAAAAATAGATTTCATATTTGTAAATGAGAAACTATAGAAGTTGCAGAAGTAAAAGGAAGATGTAGAGGCTAGATATAAATTTATCTTTAATTTACTGGGAGAAGCACTTTATGTAGACTTCTTCGAAATTTCTCAAAAATGCTAGAAATTAGATGATCATTATCCCCATTTTATAAATAAGAAAATACTCATTTATGAGGAAGCACTCGAAGCACTGAGAAACTGGTTCAAAGTTGGACAGCTAGTAAGTGGTAGAGCCAGGAATCAAATCTAGGTAGTCTAGAGGTTTTTGCTTCTGGCCATGATAAAGTTACAGGGACTGAATTTACCCTAAGGCACTGACTAAAGCCTGGGACAAAATATACAAAGCAGTGGTTTTCAGATACTAGGAAACAGGCAGTATAAGACAGTGATCACTGAAAGAAGGAAAACAAAGTGAGCTCTACAATTGCCCCATCTTATGTCCATCAGATAGGAAAGGCCACCTAATGCATGGTCCACTGATTAGAAGACTCAGGAGGATTTTATTTCACTAGTAGGGCCAAATTAGCCCCACAGTAGTAGCTACTCTTACTCTGCCTAACAAGTATAAAGTAAGATTTGAAAGGATCAGACTGTTTCTGAGTAACTTAACTGCATAACAGAACAAAGATTTAAGAACAAAGATTTAAAAGTATGTAAAGGAATACAAAGAACCTCACACTGAAAAAAACATGAAATTCACAGTGTTTAACATCCAGGATAAAATGACTGGGTTCTGCCGAACATTTAATGAAGAAGTTACCAAGTCTTTATACTTTTTCAGAAAATACAATGAGAGGGAATCTTTTCTTAATTTGCTCCATGAGGCCAGCATTACCCCAATACATAATCCAAAGTCATTGTAGGAAAACTATAGACCAAACCCTCTCATGAGCAAAGATGTAAGAATCCTCAAGAAAATATTAGCAAATTGAAATCAACAGTATATAAAAAGAATGCACTGTGAACAAGAAGGATTTATTCCAGGCATTCAAGGATGGTTCAGCATTAGAAAATGAATTAATATAATTCCTCACATCAATTAGGACAAAGAAGAAAAATCATGTTATCATATCAGTAGATGCAGAAGAAGCTCTTGATAAAATCCAACACATTCATGAAAAAAACTCTTAGCAAACTAAGAATAAAGGGGAACAACATCAGCTTGATAAAGAACATGTATAAAAACCTACAGCTAATGTCATACTTAGTGGAGAAACCAGAAGCTATACTAAGATTAGGGAACAAGGCAAGGATGTCCCCTCTTAGCAGTCCTTTTCAGTATTGTATTCAAAGTCTTAGCTAATACAATAAGGCAAGAAAGGGAAATAAAAGACATACAGTTTTGAAGGAAGAAATAAAACTCTCTTTGTTTACAGATACATGATTTTGCACAAAGACTGAAATAATCGATTAAAAATCTCCTGGAACTAATCAGCTATTAGAGTCACAGGATACAAAGTTAATATACAGATGACGGTCACTTTTTTATATGACAGTAATGAACAAGTAGAATCTGAAATTAAAAAGCAGTGTCAACTTGCCTCCATAGCGCAGTAGGCAGTGTGTCAGTCTCATAAAAAGCAGTATCATTTAATTAGCATACCCCCAAATGAAATATTTAGAAAAATACATACAAAATCTATATGAAGATCTGATGAACATAATCAGGGAGGAATAGAATATTTTATGTTTATGGAGAGAAAGGCTTGTCAAAGATGTCTATTCTTCCAGCTTGATCTATAGATTGAGTACAATCTCAAATCAAAACTCCAGCAAGTTTTTTTAGATAATCAACAAATTAATTATAACTTTTATAGAAAGAGGCAAAAGACCTAGAGTAGCCAATACAGTATTGAAGAAGAACAAAGTTGAAGGACTGACTGTAAAACTATGGTAAAGACAGTGTGCTATTGGCAAAAGAACAGACAAATAGATTAACTGAATAGACTAGAGAGTTGAGAAATAAATCCATACAAATGTAGTCATCTGGTCTTTGACAGAGGAGAAAGGGCAGAATAGAGAAAAATGGTCTTTTCAATAAATAATGCTAAAACAACTGGAAATACACATGTAAAAACAAACAATGGAGCTAGACACAGACCGTACCACCTTCACAAAAATTAACACAAAATAGTTTATAGATCTAAATGTAAAACTTAAAATTATCAAGCTCCCGTAAGATAGATGGAGGAAAAAAGCTAGATGACCTTGGGTTTAGCAATAACTTAGAGCACCAAAGATGTGATACATGAAAGAAATAATTGCTAAGTTAGATTTCATTGAAATAAAAAGTTCCTCCTCTGAAAGACATTCTTAAGAGAATGAGAAGAGAAGCTATAGACTGGGAAAAAATATTTGCTTAAAGATACATATGATAAAGGACTGTTCTCCAAATATACAAAGAACTATGAAACTCAAAAATAAGAAAACAACTTGATTTTAAAATAGTCACAAAGATCTTAACAGACATCTCACCAAAGAGAAGGTATATGACAAAAAAGCATATGCAGAGGTATTTAGCATAAGTCGTTAGGGAATTGCAAATTAAAACAGCAATGTGTTACCATTATGTACTGATTAGAATGGCCAAATCCAAAACACTGGCAATACCAGTTGCTGGTAAGGATGTTGGACAATAGGATTTCTCACCATTGCTGGTGGAAATGCCTCTTTAGAAGTCAGTTTGGCAGTTTCTTACAAAACTAAACATAATCTGATTATGTGACCCAGCAGTCATTTCCCTGGTTTTTACCTAAAAGAGTTGAAAACTTATGTTTGCACAACAACCTGTACACAAATGTTGCTAGCAACTTTATTCCTAAATGCCAAAGTTTGTAAGCAACCAAGATGCTCTTCAGTAGGTGAAAGAGTTAAATAAACTATGATATATCCAGACAATGGAATATTATCCCATTCTAAAAAGGAGTGAGTTATCAAACGATGAAAAGATATGAAGGAACCTTAAGTATGTATTATTAACTGAAAGAAGCCAATCTGAAAAGGTTACATACTGTAGGATTCCAACATATGACATTTTGGAAAAGACAAACTATGGAGATAAAAAGTTTAATGGTTGCCAGGGGTTAGAGGAGAGGGGCAAGATGAGTAGATGACACACAGGATTTTTAGGGCAGTGAAACTGTTGTTTATGATCTTTAATGCTGGGTACATGCTAGCACACATTTATCAAAATGCATAGAATATGCAATACAGAGAGTGAACTGTAAACTGTAGACTTTTGGTCATAATAATAAGTCAGTATAGTTTCATCACATGTAACAAATGTTCCACTTTGGTAGGAGATGTTGATATTGGGGGTGTCTGTGCATATATGAAGGCAAGGAGATATAGGAACTGTACTTTCTGTTAAATTTTGCTCTAAACCTAAAACTACTCTAAAATATAAAGACTTTTTTTGCAAAAATGACTTAGCATGCAGAGAAGCAGGAAAATCGATCTCAGAATGAATGAAAAGTTCAATCAATAGAAGCAGACTTAGAAATTACAGACTTAGTAGACAAGGTCAACAAACCATTTAAATATACTCCATGTTAAGGGAAAGGTCAAACATAATGAGAGACATGAAAATAATAATAATAGTAATTTTGCCATTATTGTTTGGCCATGCTTGTGGCATGTGAAAGTTCCTGGGCTAGGGATTGAACCCATGCCACAGCAGCAACCAAAGCCACTGGAGTGACAACACCAGATTTTTAACCTGCTGTACCACAAAAGAACTCCTTATTTTTAAGAAAAGATCCTAGTGATGAAACATACAATCTAAATGAAAATACACTTGAAGCAGATTAGATACTGCAGAAGAAAAAAAATAATAGCTAAATTGAAGGTATAGCAGTAGAAACTGAGATGAAATACAGAGAGAAAAAAGATAGGGAAAATATGAATATAACACATATGCGGAAAACAGTGGACAATTGAATTCTAAAGGAAGGGAAGAACAGTACAAAATATTTAAGAAATAATGGCCAAATTTTTCAGATTTTATGAAAACTATGAACTCATAGATCTAAGAATCTCACTGTACCACATACACAGAAAATTATACCAGGGCACATAGATTGAAATTACTGGAGTTTCCTCTGTGGTGCAGTGGGTTAAGAATCGAACTGCAGCAGCTTGGGCCACTGTGGAGGCACAGGCTTGATTCCTGAGCCCAGCATAGTGGGTTAAAAGGATCCATGTTGCCACAGCTGTGGCTCAGATTTAGTCCCTGAACAGGGGACTTCCATATGCTATGGGTGCGTCCATAAAATTAAAAAAAAAAAGTTACTTAAAACTAGTGGTAAAGAGAAAATTTTAAAAGCAACCAGAAAGGCTTATGCTTTTAGGAAGATAGAGTAGATGTATTTTTCCCTGTTCCTACCTGTAAGTATAACAAGAAACAAGGACCTGATAGAAGATAATGTGAGAGAAAGAATCTATATATCACTGGGTCACTTTACTGTACAGCAGAAATCGATAGCATTGTAAGTCAATTGTAATAAAACTTAAAAAAAAAAAAAAACAGCACTGGATGTTATGTATACAGCAAACAAAAAGCACTGAAAGATAGAGGAAAGGCATACTAGCTAAGGACCTTGGGACCCAAAGATTGACTGTAGTATGTTTGCTGTAGTTTCATTTTGCCTAATATGGCCCGGTCTTGATGCTGAAGAAACCAGCAACTTGGCATAGGGAGTAAGAATTCCCAACACAGACCCGTTCTCTCCAGGCAAAGCACTAGGAAAAGAGCAGCATAGTAGCTTATGTTATTTAGATAATAACAATTCTACTGCAGCCAAATACTATAGTTAAAAACTGACCCCGTACCTACCCATACCAGCAAAGGCCAGTGGAGCACGTAGATTTCCACTTTCCGCAGGCTGTAATGAGGAACCCTAACTCACAACCAAGGTGATACCAGAGAAGGCCAGGCAGGGAGCCAGGACTTGAATCCACACTTGGCAATAACAAGGACTCTCCGCTCCCCTTAGCAAGGTGGCAACAGAGATGATATTAGGAGCCTAGGTTTCTACCCTTAACTGGTAGTAATGAGGTGCCCCACTCCTTTCCTCTTGGCTTGTGTCAGAGAAGGTCTAGTATAGAATCAGAATTTTTACCACTGCATAGCCCGTAGCCATGTAGTGTCAGTGGAGGACACATTGGGAGCAATAATAAATATATTCTTACTCCTGCCATTTAGGGAGACACAGTGGGCCTAGTGGAGAGCTGAAACTCTCACTTCCACCCAGCGTGGGTGTTATGAGGGACCTCCCACACCATCATAGAGGTAAACTGGAGAATCTGCACCACCACCTCTATCTGGAAGTAATTAGGATAGCAACACCTCATTACTTAGCCTGTCAAAGTGATATCATAGAAAGCCTGCTAAAACAGAAACTTTTTTTTTTTTTTTTGCTTCTTAGGGCCACACCTGTGGCATATAGAGGTTCCCAGGCTAGGGGTCAAATCGTAGCTACAGCTGCTGGCCTGTGCCACGGCCACAGCAGCACAGGATCCGAGCCACATCTATGACCTACACCACAACTCTCGGCAATGCTGGATCCTTAACCCATTGAGCCAGGCCAGGGATCAAACCTGCAAGCTTATGGTTCCTAGTTGGATTTGTTTCTGCTGCACCATGACAGGAACGCCCTAAAACAGAAACTTTAAGATCCAGAGTCTCATAACATACCTAAAAAGTCTAAATTTCAATTAAAAAAATTACTTATATTAAGAACCTGGGAGATATCAAACTCAATGAACAAAGATAGTAGTTGCTAACATTGAGATGATAGAGATGTTAGAATTATCTGACAAAATTTTAAAATGGCCATAGTAAAAAATCCTTCAATTATAAACATGCTTTAAACAAATGAAAAAAATAGAGTCTCACCAAAGAAACAGAAAATATGAAGAATCAAATGGAAATTTTAGAACTAAAAAACAGAACCAGGTAAACCTCCGAAAACAGTATAAAAGCCTTGACATTGTTACTGGGCTCAACAATGGAATGGATGGGACAGAAGACAGAATCAGTGAACTTAACGGCAGAACATGAGAAATTACTAAACTGAACAAACTACAGAAACTAGATTAAAAAAGAAATGAACAGGGAGTGCCTCAGGTAACCTGTTGGACTATAACAAAAGATCTAAGATTCTCGTCCTTGAAAGGAAAAGATAAAGAAGTGCTGAAAAGTACTTGAAGAAATAAGGGCTGAAAAATCCTTGAATTTGGTAGATATAATACACAGATTCAGGAAGCTGTGTGAGCATCAAATAGGATAAAACCAAAGAACTCCATAATAAGAGACATTATAATCAAACTTGTAAAAACTGTAGGAAAAGCAAATCTTGAAAGCAGCAAAAGAAAAATACTTTACTTACAGAAGAAAACAATTCTAAGATACTTCTCATCATCAGAAACTGTAGAGGCCAGAAGAAAGTGCCACAAAATTATCAAGTACTAAAGGAAAATATGTGTCAGCTCATAATTCTAAAGGCAGCAAAAATATTTTTCAGCAATGAAGGGTAAATCAAGACATTCTTAGGAAAAGGAAAACTAAGAATCTTTTGCCAGTAGACCTATTCAAAATCATGTCTAAGGGAAATTAGAGAAACAGAAAAACAATGAAAGAAGGAATTTTAAAATATCAAGAAGGATAAAAGAATACAGTAAGCATGTAGACTTTCTTTTCCTGAATGAATTTTCTAAATTTTGTTTGATGATTGAAATAAAAACTATAACTGTCAGATGTGGTTTTAAATGTGTTTAGAGGAAATAATTCAGTTATAGACAAGAAGAGAAGGATGTAAAAGGAAATGAAGTTTCTGTACATCACTTGAATGGTTAAATGAGTCCAGTAGACTATGATAAGTTGTGTATTATAATGTAATATTCAGAGTAACAACTATGAAAGCTGTCCAGAAAGAGATACTCAAAACATTATGGATAAATCAAAATGGAATCCCTATAAAGTGTTCAAGGAAACTATAGGAAGGAAGGAAAAAGAAAACAGAAACTTTGAAAAACTAAGAAGTAGAAAGAAAGAGAAACTTAAGCCATAATATAATTAAGAGCCATAATAAATATTAATAGTCTTAAATGTACTAATTAAGAGAGGGAGGATTTACAGAATTGATTTTTAAATAAAAGACCTAACTATACACTGTCTACCAGAAACTTCAAATATAACAATCTAAGTAATTGGTAAGTAAAAGGATAGAAAAAGACACATCATATAAGCATTAATTATAAAAATCAGGAGTGCAGAGTTTCTTGATGGTGCAGCAGGTTAGGGATCTGGCATTTTTACTGCTATGGTACAGGTACAATCTTGGCCTAAGAACTTCTGCATGCTGCAGGTATGGCTAAAAAAAAAGCAGATAAAGTAGACTTTAGAGCCAATAAAAAATAACAAAGATTATATGACAGAAAAGTCAGTCTATCAAGAAGATCGAGGAATTCTAAGTGTGTTTAAACCAGAGCTGCAAAATATATGAAGCAAAAACTCATAGACCCTAAAAGGGGAAATATGTAAATCCATAATTATTCTTGGAGTCTTCACACCCCACCTCAACAATTGATAGAGCAACTAGAAAATCAGGAAAGATATAGAACTCAATAATACCATCAACCAACAGAATCTAATTCACATTTATAGAACACTCTACCCAACAAGAGCATCAAAACATACTCCTTTCAAGTGCCTACTGCATATATACCAAAATAGACTATATCCTGAGCCATAAAATAAACCTCAACAAATTTATAAAAATTGAAATTATGTAGAGTGCATTCTCTAGCCACTATCAAACCAAACTAGAAATTAATAGTAGAAAAGTAACAGGAAATCTTTAAACATTTGGAAGTTAACTGACACACTTCAAATAATTCATGTGTCAAAAGAAATTTCAGTGAAAAAATTAACCCTAATGAAAAAGTGTAACATTAAAATATTTGAGACCAGCCGAAGCACTGCTGAGAGGAAAATGTATAGCACTAAATACATTTATTGTAAAAGAGGAAAAATATTGAATCAATAACCTAAGCTCCTACCTTAAGTACCTAGACAAAGAGGATCCAAATAAACCCAAAGCAAGCAGAGGGAAAGAAATAAGAGCAAAAATTAATGAAACTGGAAACAAAAACAATAGAGAAGATCAGTGGAACAAAGAACTGTTTTTTGGAGAGATTTGGGGAAAACTCCCCAAAAGAATTTCAGTGGAGAATTCTATAAAGTATTTAAAGAAGTATGAGCACCAATTCCATACAACGTTTTCTGGGAAATAGAAGCTAAGGGATATTACCATTGGGGCAAACTGGGTAAAAGTACATGGGATCTCTCTGTATCATTCCTTATAACTGCCTGAGCACCTACCACCACCTAAAAATAAAAAAGTTTAGCTCAATGTGTTAAGGATACTTGCATTACAGCTGTGGTGTAGGTCACAGACATGGCTTGGATCAGAAGTTGCTGTGGCTGTGGTGTAGACTGGCAGCTGTAGCTCTGATTTGACCCCTTAGCCTGGGAACTTTCATATGCCACAGATGAGGCCCTAAAAAGATAAAATAAATAAAGTTTAATTAAAAAAATAACTAGAGGTGGAGTTCCCGCCATGGCACAGCACAAATGAATCGGACTAGGAACCATGAGGTTGCAGGTTCGATCCCTGGCCTCGGTAAATGGGTTAAGGATCCAGCATTGCTGTGAGCTGTGGTGTAGGTTGCAGACATGGCTTGGATCCCATGTTGCTGTGGCTGTGGTACAGGCCGGCAGCTACAGCTCCACTTGGACCCCTGGCCTGGGAACCTCCATATGCCACGGGTGTGGCCATAAAAAGACAAAAAAGAAAAAAGAGGAAAAAAAGATTTTGTACAGAAGAACAAAAATAAGGATGACAGCAGACTTCCTTTTTGTTTTTTTTCTTTATATTTTAATGCATTTTATTTCAATTATGGTGTGCATAAATCATCACAAGTCAATTTTACAGATTTTGTATCCCAAACCCCCAGTGCATCCCCCCACCCCCCCAGATTGTCTTATTTGAAAAACCAAGGTTTTCCAAAGTCTGTGAGTCATTGTCTCTTCTGTAAGAAGGTTCATTGTGTCTTTTAGTTTCCACATGTAAGCGGTATCATTGGGTGTTGCTGTCTAATTGTCTGACTGGTTTCACTTTGCATGATAATTTCTAAGTCCATCCATGTTGCTAAAAATGTTGGTAATTCGTTCCTTTTAATGGCTGAGTAACATTCCATTGTGTGTATGTACCATATCTTGCCTATCCACTC
>PVHT021183619.1:6187994-6199908 GCA_004024745.2 Catagonus wagneri | reverse complement strand
CTCTGCTCATTTCCTTTCAATCTTTTATCTCTTTTCTCGTCTGCATTAGTGATTTCCACTAATCTGTCCTCCACCTCACTGATTCGTTCTTCTGCCTCCTGTATTCTACTGTTGGCTGCTTCTAATGAATTTTTTATTTCAGTGATTGTATTTTGCATCTCTTCTTGTTTAATTTTTACAGCTTGTATTTCTCTGCTCACTGTTTCCTGTAAATGATCAATTTTTGCCTCCAGTCTATTTCCAATGCCTTGCATCATCTTCAGCATCAACAGTCTAAAGTCTCTTTCTGGGAGGCTGATAATCTCCTCATCACTGAGCTGTTTTTCTGGGCTTTTCTCTTTCTCCCTTACCTGAGTTAGAGTTTTCTGTCTTTTCATTTTTGTAGGTTTTTGGTGCGGTGACCTTTGTGTTGACAATAGAGTTGTAGCCTCTCTTAGTTCAGGTGTTTGCCTCCCCTGTGGCTAAAGTTGGTATGGAGGGGGCTTGCTGTAGGCTTCCTGATGGGAGGGAGTGATGCCTGCTCACTGGTAGGTGGGGTTGTATCCTCTCCCTCTGATGGATGGGGCTTTGTCTCTGGATGAGATTAGAGGCTGGCTGTGTGCCTGAGGAGTCTTTAAGCAGCCTGTTTACTGATGGGTGGGGCTGAGATTCCACCTGAATTGTTGTTTGGCTAGGGGCTTCTCAGCACTGATGGGAGGAACCAGATTTTTTCCCAGAAATGGCCACCTCCAGAGAAATGCAGGCTGCTGAATGTCCCTGAGAGCTTCACCTCCAATGCCCTTCCCCCACAACAAGGCACAGTCACCCCTGTTTTCCCAGGAGATCCTCCAGAAATTGCAGTCAGGTTCCACCCAGATTCCTCTGGAGACTGCTTTGCCCTGGGACCCAGTGCACGTGAAAGTCTGTGTGTGCCTTTCAAGGATGGGGTCTCTGTTTCCCCCAGTCCTGTGGAGCTTCTGCACACAAGCCCCTCCGGCCTTCACTGCCAGATGCTCCAGGGGCTCTTTCTCCCTGTGCCCGATCCCCAGGCGTGGGGTTTTGACGTGAGGCTCACAACTCTCAGTCCTGTAGCTGAGTCTCTGTGATGCAGTTACTTTCCAGTCTGTGGGGCTTCCCACCCGGGAGGTATGGGGTTGCTTCTATCACGTAATCGCCCCTCCTACGTCTTGATGTGGTCTCCGCTGTGTCTTCTGGAGCAGAGTATCTTTTTTGGAAGTTTACAGGCCATTTGGTTGAAGGTTGCTCGGCATTTGGCCGTATTTTTGCTGTTATTTGGGAGAGAAGTTGAGCTCCAGTCCTTCTATTCCGCCATCTTAATCCAATCTCCTGTTCGGGAGTCCTATTCTTGTAAAATCCTTTTATATTGATTAGGAACACTTCTTCTTCTGCCGGGAGGAGCTCACTGCTGAGAGAAGGATGGAGTTTCCTTCGAGCCCAGAGGAGGATGCAGAGTCCTGCCAGGAGCAGGTGCGCTCTGAGCAGCTTCCGGGAGCCAGGACAGGGCCAGCACTTCCTTTTTTCTCACTCAGTCCTGAGAACTCGGCTCACAGAGTAGGGAATTAGCCCAGGGTTTACACGCCTGTGGGAAAACTTTCTTTTATACTTCCATCTCCGACTTCGGCAGGGGAAACTCGGTGAGACTTCCTTTTTGAAATAATATAAACCCAAAGACAGTAGAACAGTATCTTTAAAATACAGAAAGGAAAAAAACAAAACAAAACAGGACTCAGGTCATTTGATTCCAGAGCCCGTGCTCTTAACCATTTTTCTGTGCTGTGTCATAAAGGTAATAAAAACAGAAATGGATGGAGCAATTATCCTTCTGTGTGTTCTGAGGAATGAGAGTGGTGCTACCATCCTTTGAAAAGAAGATCAACACCTATTTCTAGTTGCTAATCTGTTTTTATTCAGTTTTCTTTTACTTCAGTTTTTTTAAAATTAAAATTGGATAATACATCATCTTTCCTGTCAAGTTATTCAAGAGGAGAACAAAGTAAATTTAGAGGTAACTATAATATAGGCAGATTTGGATAAATGTTATAAAAGAGAAATTCAGACAGCTTTTTGAAAATTTAGAGAAAGGTTTCAGAACACGACAAATATAAGGACATCAAGGAAGATGACATGTGAATCTGGTTAAGAGTGGAGGAAAATGAGAGAGCTGAGGCTGTGTCCAAGATCTGTACCCAGGTGACAGGAGAAGCGTGAGGTCATAGCAGTGACTGAATATGAACTCCTCGTAGCAGAGCTTTTATGATTACACTTGACCCTTGGATAACACAGGTTTAAACTGTTTGGGTCCACTTATACCTGGATTTCTGAAAGTAAATATACATACCATGTCACATATGGTATAGACCCATTCAGTTCACACCTGTGCTGTTCAATGGTCAACTGTACATGATTTACAGTTGGTTTAATTGGGGGATGCAAATGCAGAACCCAGTTTTACAGAGGACTGATTTGAGCATCTGTGCTGTTTGGTATCTGGTGGATCCTGGAACCAATCCTGGTTAATATGGAGAGATGACTGTATTTGCTTCTCCACTTAGGTTCTCTGATGTGTCCTTAATACCTAAAACAGTGCTAGCTACATAGTTAAGTACTCTATAAATATTTGTTGTATGAATGAATAAATGACTAGAGAAGTTGGAAGGCAATGATCACCAGTTTTGATAGGAATGATTTGATAGTGAACTCTCATTTAGGAATTTTAAATGTGGGATCTGATCCTGAGTTTCTTACTAGCTAGCTCAGTCTACAGCTTCATCTATCACTGCAGCTATCACTACTTAAAACTGCTGGAGGAAGTGATAACATAAGAAACATGCTGGCCAAGAACATGAACTGTCTGATTGATCCCATATGTAAAATGAAGACTACAAGAGAATTATTGTTACTAAATGCAATTTTTTCTCCCTCGCTCTCTTTTTTTTTTTTTTTTTGCCTTTTTGTCGTTTGAAGGCCACACCGAGGGCATGTGGAGGTTCCCAGGCTAGGGGTCTAATCGGAGCTATAGCCGCCAGCCTACACCACAGCCACAGCAACGCAGGATCCAAGCCGCGTTGCGACCTACACCGCAGCTCACGGCAACGCCGGATTCTTAACCCACTGAGCAAGGCCAGGGATTAAACCCGCAACCTCATGGTTCCTAGTCGGATTTGTTATCCACTGCGCCATGACGGGAACTCCTTTTTTTTGTCTTTTTAAGGGCTGCAGCCAAAGGCATTGGAAGTTCCCAAGCCAGCAGTCGAATCGGAGCTGCAGCTGCCAGCCTACACTACAGCACAGCAATGCCAGATCAAGCCAGGTCTGTGACCTATATCACAGTGCATGGCAACGCCGGATCCTTAACCCACTGAGCGAGGCCAGGGATCAAATCCACATCCTCATGGATACTAGTCGGGTTCGTTACCCCTGAGCCACAATGGGAACTCCCCCGTCCTTTTTTTCCCCTAAATGCAATTTTATGTGCAGCACTTAGCTCAGCACTTGATTCAAATTAAGTACTCAGTGAAGAGTATTGTTGTCTGAACCTAAGTTTCACATTAATGTGCTACCGCATCTCTAATATAGCACAGTAAAACTGTGTTTGAGTTTCCTTACACAAAAGCTAAGGAAGCTGATATCTTAAAAATCTTCCAGCCTAGCCCTTCATTGTAACTAATGCCAAGCACAGTAAAACTGTATTTGAGTTTCCTTACGCAAAAGCTAAGGGAGCTGGTATCTTAAAAATCTTCCAGCCCAGCCCTTCATTTTAACTGTTGTCAGCTGTGTTCACAAAGTCACATAGCTGGCTGAAGGAAAGAGAATATGGAGAGAAAAAAGGTAATCAGGGACCAAATCTTGGGGGTGATGTTTATGTAAAGGATGGGAGGAAAAATAGGAGACATTAATTAGCTGAGTTTTGGAGGGCTTGACCCTGAATTTTATAGCTGCCTTCTATAATAAATTTTGCTTTCTGAAAAGAAATGACATTCAACCGGCTAATGATAGCTCTACCTGTATTTCCCATTGACATCTTTAATTCAGCATGTCCAAAACCAGTTTAGAATCACTGCATGTTAAAACTGAAAAGAATCAGAGAGGGCCTCTAGCCTAACCTCTCATTTTACAGATTAGAAAAGTATTCTGCTCCAGGGTTGAGGTCTCATACTTCTTAGATTCATTTATAGCAATGTGAGCAATCGTTTGTCTCTTGGGCCACTTTTGCCCAGGTTGCAGAGCATTACTTTAAGTCCTTTTGGCTTAGAGTGAGCTTTCTAAGCTCAACCTGGCTACAACAATTCCTGATGGTGTTTATAGCAGTCATTTCTAGCCCCCCCCTTTTTTTCCCCAAATAAACAACTGAATCTTTTTAAGTTGAGTCATCTGAAGAAATCTCATCTATAAAAAGATACTAAAAAGAGGCACTGCTGTGGTTAACAACAAAGGTTTGCTGTTTATGATAGTAGAGGATAGGTAGTTGGCCAGATTAGTAAAGGGAAAGAATGAGTTTTACCCTGATTAGGTGGCCCCCCTCTCCTGGAGGTAAGGGGCCTCTGAAATGACTCAGAGGTTAGGAAGCAGTTTGAAATCCCCTGACTTGGAGGCTCATGGGATCTGGCATTGATGGTTGGCCTGAATACAAAGACCACTGTGTTTCTGTTCAACAAGTTTCCTGGTGACTTGTGTGCATGTCTGGAGTAATGATTTTCAGTTTTTCTTGAATCTGAGACTTGTGAAGGAGGCTATCACCACAACTAGGGTTTTAATAACCTCTAACCTATCATTTAAAAATTCTCATTAGTTACTTCTGTAATTACTTAAATGGGCAAGCAGCTTTTTTGTGTGTGAATTAACTGGCCTTGGATAGATAATTTTATTTTTTATTTATTTATTTTTGCTTAATGAATTTTATTTCAATTATAGGGTACAAAAATCATCACAAGTCAATTTGATAGATTTTACGTCCCAAACCCACAGTGCATCCCCCCACCCCCCAGATTGTCTTATTTGAAAAACCAAAGGTTTTCCAAAGTCTGTGAGTCATTGTCTGTTCTGCAAAGACGTTCGTTGTGTCTTTTTAGTTTCCACGTGTAAGCGGTAGCATTGGGTGTTGCTGTCTAATTAGATAATTTTATTAGTTATAGATATAGCCCAAGAATTACTGTCACATGAGGAAAAGCTTAGGAGTAATCATCATGGTGATCTTGCATAAACCCCCTATAATGTTCTGATGGATTTTGAAGTACTTGACATATTTTAAATTATTTTATAGTATTAAGTATAATTTTGAATTCTAGTCAGCAACTGATGAAGCCCTGTGCTAGACACCATAGAGAGATGGAGGGAAAATAGGACAAGGTCCTTGCCCTCGCATTTGAGTCATACTGATTACAGAATGAAGATAACATTTTAGAATTTTTCCTTCGTACTTCATTTTCCCATCTTAGCTTTCTTTTTCATGCTGTGCAATTTTTAATTTTAATTTACTGACTTATAAAGCATGTTCATGACTGACAATTGGCTAATTTAAGTTGTATGCTTTCATATTGTTATTAGGTTGCAAGACTGGAAAAAGATAACGAAGAACTACATAACCAGCTATTTAGTGCTGATCCAACAAGAGACAGCAAACGAGTGGAACAGCTTATTCGAGAAAAAGTCCATTTGCATCAAAAATTAAACGGTTTAGAGGCTGAAGTAGCAGAATTAAGAGCTGAAAAAGAGAATTCTGATGCTCAGGTAGAAAGTGTCCAAAGAATTCAGGTGCGGCAGTTGGCTGAGATGCAGGCTACAGTCAGATCCCTGGAGGTAAGGTTTTAATTGCCTCCCGGTAGAGTATGGCATACTTTTTTCAAAAAATGCAGTTGACAAGCCTTTGATTTCCAGGGTATAAATGTATGCTTACCAGTCTAATGTTGACGCATTTGTTCAATCCCAAGAGTATATACAGTTTTTGTAAGGAAGAAAGCTGTTGATTTGTAAGCAATAGCTATGCTACCACATTTACAGAGGGATTATTTATTCGAGAGTCATGATGTCTATCTGAAATGATTTAACTTTTACAGTGCCACAGAGTAGAATATGCAAAATCCAAAAAAAAAAATTTGAGTTTCTCAAGACTAAAGTCTCCTCAAACCAGAAAAGAGCAAGTTCTTTCTAGTTATTTCCTTACACTGGGATTCAAGATCTTAAAATCATATAAATACCATGCTCGTGTATCTTATGACAGCTTCTTGCCAGGGTAACAAAATTCAGCTTGGCTGCTAATGCACATAAGCCTTTACTGAATTATTTCTCTGAGTTCATTAGAGAAAGAAAAGAGCTGGCAGAGCTAGGCTGGTACCAGTAGTGATATTCTCCTGTGAAAGTTTAGGATTCTATTATTGGAGAAGAAAAACTTTTCCTTCATCCTCTTAGGTTCAGTGTTTGAGGTAGTGAATTAAACCAACAACAGCAGATTTGCAAGGGAAAAGTCAGGTTTTTATTCATGTATATAAACAGGAGTTCACAGAAACTGTGACTCAAAGAGATAATTATAATTTGGGGCTCATATACCATCTTAATAAGGAAGAGAAGGGGAGAAAGGACACTTACAGGAAAACAGATGACTTTTAGGAAAGATAAATGAGCCCTTAGAAAAAGAGATGGGAGGTATGATAATTTTGTGATGATGTTTGCATGGGTGATTTCTTATCCTGGAGTTGATTTCTTGTCTTCTGTGATAGAAGTTGATCTTTCCTCATTATTAAACCCCTGAGAAGGGGATTTATAACACTTAAATTATTTTTAGGCCGATAAGAGAAATTCAGGAAAAAACTTTTTACTGTCAATTCTCAAAAGCCTTCAGCTCAGAATAATTATTATGCCACATTAGCATATTCTGGACCCCTTTACCATTTTATTCAAAAAACTTTTTTTCCCTTTTTTGGGCTGCACCCGTGGCATATACACGTTCCCAGGCTAAGAGTCGAATCGGAGCTGCAGCCATAGTGACTCAAGGATCCAAGTTGAGTCTACGACCTACATTGTAGGTTGCAGCAACACCAAATCCTTAACCCACTGAGTGGGTCCAGGGTTTGAACCCGTATTCCCGTGGATACTAGTTTGGTTCATTACTGCTGAGTCACAACACGAACTCCTCAAATATGCTTACTTCTACTCCTTAGTGTCTACATGTAGCAAGTATACTAGTTTGGTAGTTAAAAAAAAATTATTTATTCTGAACAATCTAAAGTATTTTTTGTTTCATTTTCTTCAGAATAGTTATGAAGTGATTTGAAATTCAGGGAAATCAGTGTGCACCTAGTTTGTAATTAAAACCTAATATTTAAATCCAAAATAGTGGTTTTTCAATGAAATTAGAACATATCTTCACACTGTGCACAAAAATAAACTCAGAATGGTTTAAAGACTGACACAAAAGGCATGGCACTATAAAACCCAATCAAAACTGCAATGAGGTACCACCTCACTTTGGTCAGATTAGCCATCACTGAACAGTCTACAAATAACAAATGCTGGGGAGAGGGTGTAGAGAAAAGGAACTCTCCTACAGTTGATGGGAATGTAAGTTAAGTACCCACTATGGAAAGCAGTATGGAGGTTCCTCAGAAAACGAAAAATAGCAACCCCACTCCTAGGCATATACCTGGACAAAACAATGATTCAAAGGGATACATGCACTACAGTGTTAATTGCAGCATTATTCACAATAGCCAAGACTTGGAAACAACTTAAATATCATCAACAGGTGAATGGATTAAGAAGGTGTAGTACATGTATGCAATGGAAAACTACTCAGCCACAAAAAAGAATGAAATAATGCCATTTGCAGCAACTAATGCATGCAACTATAGATTCTCATACTAAGTAAAGTAAGAGAAAGACAGATACCATATGATATCACATATATGTGGAATCTAAAATGTGGCACTAATGAATCTGTCTACAAAACAGGAACAGGCTTGTTTTTAACGAAGGGAAGAGGTGAGGGAGAGGAATAGTAGATGCAAACTATTACATTTAGAATTGGTAGACAATGAGGTTCTACTGTATAGCAGAGGGAACTATATACAGTTTACTTTGATTATACTGTAATGGAAAGGATTATTTAAAAAAAGAATGTACAAGAGTTCCCTTGTGACTCAGCAGGTCACTGCATTGTCACTGCAGTGCCTCTGGTTTCTGCAGCGGTGTGGATTTAATCCTTGGCCTGGAAACTTCTGCATGCCGTGGGTGTGACCAAAAATAATAAAGATAACAAGGAGTGTATATATGTATATAGCTAAGCCACTTTACCGTACAACATTATAGATCAACTATACTTTAATGATAAAAAATAGTGTTTTTTTTTTTCCAGACAGCAAACTGGTATAAGAAGTGCATACATTAATATGTTCTGAAGAGTGGAAATCAACTTTTTATTTTTCAGATGAAGCCTCTGACAGTATTTAGTGGTTTCTTGAACTAAAGTTATCAGTATCATTGGACCTTAGACAAGAAACAGTTCAGAATGCACTGTTTATGTTGCCCTCCTTCCATCATTAATGAATTTACACAGTGATGGAATAAATGGGGTGATGGTGATTGAATTGGTATAGGATCTCAGTGTGAAACTTTGCGTTGAGGTCATTTAAAGTGATTATTTTCAGGACAAGTTGAATGATGAGAAAAGATGAGAGGTTAATTTGTGATGGTTTCAAACGTATTTTATCATTTATCTGATTAAATAAAAATAAGCACATGACAGCTAGCCTTTATTCTGTCTTTGATTTTTTTGGGGCGGGGAGGGACTATCATTGTGCCTAAAAAGTCTCATTTTATCATTGAGGAAAATAGTTTATTTCTGAATTATTTGTTGAATACACTTACCATATTTAAGATATATAGGAAATGAGATCTTACAAAACTGAAGCTTATCCTTTAAATGTGAAATGTTTTCATTTTAACTATTTTGAATAGAAACGTTTTTAAAAAGTATTTAGTTTTCCTTTCCTAATTAAAGTGTACTGTTAGTATTGCCAACCAGAAAATTTCTTGACAACTTACTTTATTAAGAATCTTTATTACTTAATGAGATGAGGAACAGTTGAGGTTTTCGCCCATACTTGCAGAAGTTCCAGATTAGTTAAGGATTTTGAATTTATAGTCTCTTGTCTTTTTTCTAATCCGCATTGATTTTAGATTTTCATTTCTCACTTCTTACTGTTATAAATAAGCTCTCTCTTCTACCTTGTAATATGCTTTTTCATATCTACTGTGTACTTGAAGCCCCCCAAAATTCTTGTCTGAATTCCTACCACAATAAGAGTAAATACGGAACGTTATGAATCAACTACATTTTAATTAAAAATATTTTAATTAAAAAAAAATAGGTGTCTACTGAGTGTGTTATGTACACTCTCTCCTGAAAGAAATGTATGGGTTTTATCTTGATCGTGACTGTATCAACAGCTGTTTGTCCAGATACTTTGTTGCATATTTCTTAGAGGAAATATCTTTAATTTGAATTCTACCAATTACTCTGAGAAAACTCTAGTTACTTTGGTATATCTTAATATTGTTGAGGTTTTGAATAATTTGGTGTAGTATGATTATTACAGGTATTTAAATGGTGCTTATTTTGTTTTAAATAATTGTGAAAAAATGTGAACAAGTTTTAAAATATTTTGTTTTAATAAAAGGCTGAAAAACAGTCAGCTAAACTACAGGCTGAACGCTTAGAGAAGGAACTACAATCAAGTAATGAACAAAACACTACTTTAATTAGTAAACTTCATAAAAGTGAACGGGAAGTAAATACATTGACCAGTAAAGTAAGTCATCTTAAGTTTCTACTTTATTCTTTAGAATGCATGATACTGTATAAAGACATTTTGTGATTAGATAATTTAGTTCTCTACATTGAAGTTTCTTATTTTGATCTTACCTTCCAAATACATGTAGAATCTGACCAGTTCTTTTTGTCTTTTGTTGTTTTAGGGCCACACCCGTGGCATGTGGAGGTTCCCAGGCTGGGGGTCTGATCGGAGCTACAGCTGCCGCCAATGCCACAGCCACAACCACATGGGATCCGAGCCGCGTCTGCAACCTACACCATAGCTCATGGCAACACCGAATCCTTAACCCACTGAGGGAGGCCAGGGATCGAACCTGCAACTTCATGGTTTCTAGTCGGATTCATTTCCACTGAGCCACAACGGGAACTCCTGACTGGTTCTTAACAGCCTTTGTTGTGACCATGCTAGACCAATTTTTACAGTAGCCTCCTAACTGGTCTCTTTGCTCTCTATGTAGTCAGAGCTCTGTGTGGTCTGGCCCCTGCATTCTTTCCCCAGCCATCACAGTCCATTTTCCCTCCTGCTCACTTTTTCTCTAGCCTGTTGGTTCTCATTCTTCTTTGAACAAACTTTCATCTACCTCAGGGCCTTTGCACTGGCCCTCCTTGTATGGTCTTCCTCATATATCTGTGCAGCTTTCTTTCTCACCTATTTTTGATGTTGCCTTATCAGAGAGAACTTCATTTTCTTCACTTTGTAAAGTACCATCTTTCTTCTTCCACTACTTTTCTATCTTCCTTACCTACTTAATTTTTTTCTTCATGGCTCTTAACACTATCTGATATATTTATTTTTGTCTTTTTGGCCCCCTTTCCCTCAACCAAATATAAGCTCCAAATATATAAGCTTCTTTTGTTACTGCTGTGCCTCTGGCTTTTGGGACAGTGTTGGCAAACAATAGACACTCAATAAATATTTGTTAAATGACTAAATTAATCAGCAGCATGATCTTCATTTGTTATTTTATAATTTTACTTTATAGGGCCATACTTGTGGCATATGGAAGTTCCCAGGCTAGGGATTGAATTGAAGCTGCAGCTGCTGGCCTACCCCACAGCCACAACAGTCTGGGATCTGAGCCATGTCTACAACCTACACGAGCAATGCTGGATCCTTAACCCACTGAGCGAGGCCAGGGATCAAACCTGTATCCTCATGGATATTAGTCCGGGTTTGTAACCTGCTGAACCACAGTGGGAACTCCTTCATTTGTTATTAAAAGTATATGATGGTCTGAACATATTTATATACAGTTTTCTCAGGAATTTAAGAGTTTCTTTTTTTTCTCTCATCAAATACAGTATGTGTAACGAATTCAGTAACCAGAAGTAGGATAGCAGTGATGAAAGTATTTTATAGAATACTGTAGTGAATATCAGCTGTGGAGTCAGATTCAAATTGCATTTCTTTCTCTTACTAGTTGTATGACCTTGGGCAATTTACTCTGAAACCTTTAGCATAAAGCATGACTAATACCTACCTTATAGAATGTGGCAGAGATTAAATGAGATTAGGCACAAAGCACTTAGCATAAGAGTCTAATATATTAAACAAGACTGATTTCTAAATCAGTGAAATCATGTAGTCTATCAGAACAGAGTTATATAGAAAAACCTTTAAAAACAAAATGGTTTCCAGACCAGAGGGAATTTACTGTATCCTGGTAGAAATATACGACCTCATCCAGAAGAGTAATGTATTTATCATAAATACCTTGTGTAGAGTCAAGCAATGTTTATGACTGAGGGAAGAGTTTGGTCTGCTGAATGTGAGTCTTCTGATTCCAAGGAAGAAATCATTCTTACTGTGGAAAGGAATACCTCAGGCTGTTTTGATTTGCGGCCATGAAGCAAGCAGTTCATCCCATTCCATTTTGTTCTGATTGCATAATTCCCTAAGCAACTTTCTGACTGTTGGTGGATTTCTCCTGTGATTTTGTCTACAGGGAGAGAATGTACTGGTCCTTCAGACTTAAGAGTATTCTAGTTTCCAGTATAGTTTTTTTTGTCAAAATTAATAAAGTGATATTCAGGTTTTATACATCACTCTTTGTAAACTTGAGTAATGTGATTCTGACATCGAGCATC
>PVHT021183619.1:6153047-6186994 GCA_004024745.2 Catagonus wagneri | reverse complement strand
AATTCCCTAAGCAACTTTCTGACTGTTGGTGGATTTCTCCTGTGATTTTGTCTACAGGGAGAGAATGTACTGGTCCTTCAGACTTAAGAGTATTCTAGTTTCCAGTATAGTTTTTTTTGTCAAAATTAATAAAGTGATATTCAGGTTTTATACATCACTCTTTGTAAACTTGAGTAATGTGATTCTGACATCGAGCATCTTCTTAAGTGTGGTGACAAAATTGGATTTCTGTGCATAAAAGGCCAAATCCATAATATTAAATGAATGAGATGCTACACTTGGAAACCTACCCAGTTTTTTCCATGGCAAATAAGTATTCTTTTACACTTTCAGATTGTTTATTAACACAAATTGCTAAGAGTTGCCTGTCATTTTTAATGACACACTTGATTTATTTTGCATATAAATGGTATGTTAAAAACCCCATCAACTTTAGATAAACCAAGTTTTTATTTTAGATTTTGTGTATAAAAAGATTTCATTGAAAGGATAAATTTTAAAATAATATTTCAAACATTGTCACAGTTTTCTTTGCAACTTGAAATTTTCATCAACATTTTGCAATTCTTGCAAATGGTTGTTTGCAATGCAAAGCAACACCTGAGGTGTATTTGTCTAAGTTATTCAAATTTGCAAATGTTCGTTAGGCTTTTGAACGGAGTGTGACTATCAGTGTCTTGGATTAAAAAGTATACCAAAGATGGCCTAGAAGTGATGACCTTAAAGATATTTTGTATTCAATGAGATAGATTCTGCCTGTTATACCTCATGAGGTATATAGTCTTTAGAACTCCAATAAAATGTATAGTTTGAAGATAATCTTTCCACACTTATTAGCTAATGAAGTCATGCCACCTCCAGCCTTTGAAAAAGATCAAAATTTCAGTACTGCCTCATTGGAATTTACATCAAGAGCGTCTTTGAATAATAATTTGTATTTCTTGCTTACATATATTGTGTTCTTTGTGTGTGTGTAATTTAACAGATTCTGAGCACTTCTAAAATGCCTATTATTGCTATTTTTTACATTTCTTAAAATTTTGTTAGTGGTACTAGCTACATACATCTGTTGTGTCAAAAGCATAAAGCAAATTCACAGTGTAAAGACTAGAATCTACATGGAAAACATTGTGGGGAAAAAAAATCACAACAGGGTAACGGCCTAGGAGAGCTTAAAAAAATTATAAATTTCTTCAAATTATGTGCAACATTTTAACATGGTGCATTTTATAAAAGATACCTAGTTATCCCAGATTTTTGAGGTGTAATTATGAAGATTAAGAACCAGGACTCTAGAGAGAGAAAGAAACTTTATTAAGTATTAAGTAATAAGTATTCATATAAGTTCATTTTAAATAATTCCTTTTAATATCTTTTAGGTAATTAATTACTGTTAGTATGAGTGCATTCATTATTTTATGATTTTAGAAATGTGGCATTAAAGAAAAGTCATTGAGGTCCATAGATACGTAAGTAAATTTGAATGCATGTTACTCAAGCATATACCACTAGCTTAAAATAAGAGTAGGTTTGAAGATAAGACTTCACTTGTCATTTGACTTCCTGTCCAGTGTTCTTTCAGTTTCACTGATGATAGTTTAATTAAAAATGTTTTCTCTTTTCAGTAAATCTCTGAATGAATTAAAAAATGAGGATTTTATATATTTTGTAGTTCTTCTCTATGAAATCAAAGATTCTGCAAAATAAGATGGCTCTGATTTTCCACCTCGTGTATAAAGTGGCTACAGTGTGGTTTGCTAATGAACTGCTATGTCATTCTTAACCTTTTACAGTTAGATATAATAGCATGTTATGATTACATTTCCCATAGAGATTGGATTTTCATTGTAGTTGTATTTAAAAATTTAAAGCATTTACAAATTCTGTTCATGAAATTATAAAAACCCAATCTACAGAAAGTTTAAATTTTAAAATAAATATAATTTCTTTGTTCTGAAAGCATTTGAAAGCTGCTTTGTAAACACTGTTTTATGAGACTTGCTTTCATAGAAAGGAACTTAAGAAAAATTTTAAAATGCAAATCAGATGTCAGCACAAGGTATTCATTTTGTGTAGTGTCATTTAAAATCTCCATGTTACTTTGGAGGGTTCTGTCTTAGTGTCGTTATTAGCAGTACAAAGGCAGCAGAGTACTTGACTTTTTGTTTCCTTTAAGTGAGGATTTTTATGGAACCTTCTAATGTTTCCAAGACCTTTCATAGATGTAGTCTCTTCCAGTAAGACACTTCTTTGTGTTTCTCCTCTTTGGCTCTAGAACCTCTTCCTGATTTATTTCTAACTTACATTTCTAGTTTTTATGGATTTTTATTTTCACTCAAGTAAATTATCCTTTACCCTCCTGTTCCCACCATCTGATATTTTACATATTTGGCTTGTATATATTTGTGATTTTCTCCTCTGATTTCATAGTTTTATATGTTAGTATAATGTGTCAGCATGCAGGTTTATCTAACTTTTATTGTATTGGTTTATCTTCATTATAGTACTGTACCTAATTTTAGGAGCAAGGATATGGAAACTGTTAGGGTAGTGCAGGTTATTGGAGAGACAAAGCTTTTTTGTTCGCTGCTATATCCCCAGCTCCTAAGAAAGCACTAGGACACCTAATAGGTACTCAGTAAATATTTATTGAATGAACAAAGGAGTGCTGCTTGTGAACTAGAATTATTCAATTTTCAAAAATGATGTTTCAGGGAAAAACTAAAATTGGCGTATGCTTAATTATATGAAAATCGTGACAGTTACACTCACCTTGGGGCTGTAAAAGAAGCAGTTCTGGACAATAAAGGTTTAAATTAGATTTATCTGTTTTACATACTTGTTCCTCACACTATCACCGTGCACGCACTGTGAGCACGTACACACACACAATTTGGTCACCGAATCAATAGATTATTCCTTGTCTTTTTGTCAGTCCTTTGTTTCTTAATTAGTCTCTTTACCTTCAGTCTCTCTCTCTCTCTCTCTCTCGTTTTTTTTTTTTTTTTTTTTCCTATTTTTAGGGCTGCACCTGCGTCATACGGAGGTTCCCAGGCTAGGTGTTGGATCGGAGCTGTAGCCGCCAGCCTACAACACAGTCACAGCAACACGGGATCCAAGCCGCATCTGTGACTGACGCCACAGCTCACAGTAACGCCGATCCTTAACCCTCTGAGCAAGGCCAGGGATTGAACCCACGTCCTCATGGATATTAGTCAGGTTTGTTACTGCTGAGCCACGATGGGAACTTCTGCCTTCAGTTTCTTAATCCAACGCATTTGCAGTTAAAATTAACTTTGTGAAACAAAGTTGATGGTGCCACCTTCAGCAACTAATGGGATACACAGCCGTTTTGTTTGGCATATAAAGTTTATTCCTTGCCACTCAACAAATTTCACAACTACCTCTGTTCTGTCTGTTACACTTTGCTCATTGTTTTCCAAGCAGACCATGTGACCCTCAACCTTTATAACATTTTATATGCTATTCCTTATACCTAAAATGCCTTCTTGTCATCAGCACTTTTTTAAAAGGATGGTTTCAGCTTTTTTCCCAAAAGATGTTTCAGTCATTGACTATGGGATTTTAGATACTTGCAGTTAAGCTTTTAAGGTAAGATTAAGCCAGATGACCCCACCCAACTATTTAAAGAAATGACTCAATTCTGTTGGGAAAAGACTGTTTTCTTGGTGCCAAGTATTGTTCCAGGCACGGAAGCATCTTCCCTCCTGAAAGGTGCTTACACTCTACACTCTGCTACCAAGCTGTTTTCTCATTTCTATTAATGTTTTTGGGTTAACACTTAATGGCAAGAAAATGACCAATGGTAATTTCAATTTTTAATTATCAACAGGTAAAAGAACTTAAACATTCAAATAAACTAGAAATAACAGACATCAAACTGGAGGCAGCAAGAGCTAAGAGTGAGCTAGAAAGAGAAAGGAATAAAATTCAAAGTGAACTGGATGGTAATACGATTTTCCATGGTTTTTACTGTTATTGTCACGTATAAACTCAAATTATTAAAACAGATCAAACTTAATTTTTATTTCCAATTTTAAGCTTAATTGAATTTTAGTTTTAGAGCACATGTTTTTTTTTTTTGTTTATATATTAAATGTTCATTCTGTTATGTAACTTTAAAAAATCAATCTTATGGTTATATCATAGTTATCTTATTACATAAATTAAGTGAAACTGTACAGATAGGATTCCATACTTCCTGGCTTTATAACTTAAAATCTTTTTAAACAATGTGATTATTAGTTTCAGACCATTTTAAATTTACAGAATGTAAGGAAGAAAAGTGGGCTTCAGGTCTGGTTTTTAAGTTTCAAAAAAAATTTTTTTTGGCCACACCTACGATATGTGGAAGGTCCCAGGCCAGGGATCAAAACCGCACCACGTAGCTACCCAAGCTGCTGCAGTGACAACCGCAGATCGTTGACCCATGACCCACTGCACTACAAGAGGACTCCTTAAAATTTTTTTATGTAGACCCTAGACCAGTTATAGCTCTTGTTTAGCCTAAGTTTATTTTTAAGCTCCAGGTTAGTCTTAGAATGACCTTTTTATCAAGATTTCTCAGAAATTATATTATTTCTGACTTTTCTTAAGTAAGTATATAAATAAGCTGCCTGGGCCCTACAACTGTCCTCAAGTTGGTTTTTACCTGAGCTGGCCTCTAGTTTCAGACAGAGCTTATGGTGAATGATTGTTTTCATTCTTAATTTCTACTTGATGTTGACTCATGGATTTCCATAAAGTTAGGGTGCAGATTTTCTGAATAACTTAATGGGCTTAGAATGCAGTTTTACATTCTTTTTTAACTTTGAGTTAGATATGAATTTGTTTATCTATTCCATATGCAAAATACTTGTCATTTCATTACAGGGGAAATTTATGAATTCACTGGACAAACTTGAAGGTTTCCAGAGTTCCCTCTTGGTTTAGCAGGTTAAGGATCCGATGTTGTCACTGCTGTGGCTCTGGTTACATCTATGGTGCAGGTTCGATCCCGGCCCTGGAACTTCCGCATGCCATGGATGCGGCCAAAAAAAAAAAAAAGTCAGAGTTTCCAATTTATGTTAGAAATTTAACAGTTCTGCTAGAATGATAGGCTTTGAAAGCTTCTGTGATTTTATTCACTCTACTTCCAGCTAGCTTTATGATGAAGCTGTCCAAGGGATTTAGGTGAAAGAACCCTTTTAAAGATATTTAAACCTCTTTCGAGATTACCTGGGTTGATGTCCCCAGCCCTTAAGATTTAACATGAGTAAAGGTATATAACCTTTTATTAAAATTCTTGTGTGTGTTTGCTCAATAAAATGACAGAAAAGTGTGAGGTTAGTCTTTTTCATTCTTAAGAAAAGCTTAACAACAGAAAGATCTTTGGGAATATATATCTGGAGAGAATTCTGTACTCATTTACCATATCAGCTTTTAAATATTTGCTATTGATTGTGATTTTTCTTCGTAATAACATTGAATATAGTACATTTTTCTCCTTTAAAAAATACTAGGATTACAATCAGACAATGAAATTCTCAAATCAGCCGTTGAACAACACAAAATGCTTTTAGTAGAAAAGGATCGTGAATTAATACGTAAAGTACAAGCTGCCAAAGAAGAAGGTTATCAAAAACTTGTGGCATTACAAGATGAAAAGTAAGTGCTTAATTACCTTATTTTGTGCTAAATCTCCTTGCACATGAAAACATTTTGCTGTCATATCATCCTTATTGTAGTTCTTGTAACATAATTATCTTCTGTTGTTTTAGGCTGGAACTTGAGAGCAGATTAGCGGATTTAGAGAAAATGAAACTAGAACATGATGTCTGGAGGCAATCTGAAAAGGATCAGTGTGAAGAGAAATTGCGGGCTTCACAGATGGCAGAAGAATTGGCCAGAAGGGAACTTCAAAGTATTAGGTTATATATGCAAATATATTTTCTAAATTTCATTTTGACTTTTTTTGTTTTGTTTTGTTTTTTGAGGGCCATACCCATGTCATATGGAAGTTCCAAGGCCAGAGATCCAATCACAGCTGCAGCTGCTGGCCTGTGCCACAGCAACTTGGGATCCAAGCCACATCTGCGACCTACACCACATCTCACAGCAACGCCTGATCCTTAACCCACTGAGCGAGGCCAGGGATTGACCTGCATCCTCATGGATACTAGTCAGGTTCGTCACTGCTGAGCCACGATAAGAACTCCTAAACTTCATTTTGAAATAATTTTGTAGCTAATAAAACATTGTCAAACTAGTACAGAGTATTTCCATGTAATTTTCAGTCAGATCTCTAAGTATTAACATCTTACATAATCATGTTATAATAAAACTCAGAAATTAACATTAATCAGGAAATAAACATTGCTGTTATCAGATTTATAGACTTTATTCAGATTTTACCAGTTGTTCCACTGGTGTCCTTTTTCTGGTCCAGGATCTTGGTCTCCTTTAATCTTAAACATATTCAATCTTCTGCAGAAAGTTATTTTGTGGATTATCCTTTGATTTGAGTTTACATTCTTTTTCCTAAAAATGTTTATTATTGCAATTTAATTTTTTTTTGAGATTGGGATATAATTGACATGTACAGTATTACATTAGTTTCAGGTATACAACATGGTGATTCAAGTTTGTATACATTACAAAATGGTCACTACAGTAAATCAGTCTTAGATTCTTTATGATTAAGTTCAGATTATACATTTTTAGAAAAAATAACATCAAAGTCATTTGTCCTTAATGCATCATATTAGGAAGTATGTGATTAGTCCCCTTACTGGTGATGTTAACTGATCACTTAGTTAAGGTGGTGTCTGCCAGGTTTTTCCACTATAAAATGACTGTTTTTTTCCTCTTTGTAATGTATAATTACCTTATAGGAGGATACTTTGAGACTGTGTAAATATTCTCATCATACTTTCTCATAGGTTTTTCCACTAACTTTAGCATCCATTGGCCAATGAACAGCGACAAATTATAATGATAAAAGATTATAACCCATAAAATAAGAATTCATGTACCAAACTGATACAATATTTACAGAGAAAGCAAAGCTCTTACAATAGAATTCCAATTAATGAATATAGAGGGAATAATGAAAATAGGAAAATATAATTTGGCAGGCACTATAAGTAATAATTGTAGGCCTGATGATGAAATATTTCCCAAGTTTTTCAGGAGTTACCGTTGTGGCTCAGTGGTTATCGAACCTGATCAGTATCAGTGAGGATAAGGGTTCGATCCCTGGCCTCGCTCAGTGGGTTAAGGATCTGGTGTTGCCGTGAGCTGTGGTGTAGGTCACACACTTGGCTCAGATCCTGAGTTGCTGTGGCTGTGGCATAGGCTAGCAGCTCTAGCCCCAATTCGACCCCTAGCCTGCATCCATATGCCGCGGATGCAGCCCTAAAAAGACAGAAATAACAAAAAAGAAAGAAAAGTTTTTCAGGTCTCGAGATAATCATGATTTCTCTTCCTTTGGACCTGTTAATTTAGTGTATTATGAATTTCCTAATGTTGAACCAATCTTAACTTCTAGAATAGCTGTTTCTTCTATAGAAATCAACCTGTTTAAGCTATTTCTGTTGGGATCAATTTTGATAATCTGTGTTTTCATAGAAATCATTCATTTCAACTTTGTTTTCAGATTTATTTGCTCAGACGTCTGCAAAATAGTTTTATTTTTTAATTTCTTCTGTATTCAGTGCTTTTTTTTTTGCTTTTTTTTAATTTTAATTTTAATTTTTACATTATACCCAGCTGTACAGCGTGGTGACAGGGTTACACATACATATATGGATTCATCACAAGTGGTTAGACAGAGTTCCCAGTGCTATACAGTAGGATCTCCTTGCTTTTCCAGCCCAGAGGCAACAGTCTACAACTCTTAACCCCAGGCCCCCCCACCATCCCATTCCCTCCCCCACCATTTTGGCAACCGCAAGTCTGTTCTCCAAGTCCTTGATTTTCTTTTCTGTTGAAAGGTTCATTTGTCCAGTATACTAGATTCCAGTTATTAGTGATATCATATGGTATCTGTCTTTCTCCTTCTGACTTACTTCACTCAGTATGAGGGTCTCTAATTCCATCCATATTGCTGCAAATGACATGATTTTATTCTTTTTTATGGCTGAGTAGTATTCCATTGTGTATATATACCACATCTTCCTAATCCAATCATCTGTCAATGAACATTTGGCTTGTTTCCATGTCTTGGCTATTGTGAATAGTGCTGCAATGAACATGCGTGTGCAGGTGTCTTTTTCAAGGAAAGTTTTGTCCGAATATATGCCCAAGAGTGGGATTGCTGGGTCATATGGTAGTTCTATGTATAGTTTTCTAAGGTGCCTCCATACTGTCTTCCATAGTGGTTGTACCAGCTTACATTCCCACCAACAGTGCAGGAGGGTTCCCTTTTCTCCACACCCCCTCCAGCAATTATTGTTTGTGGACTTGTTAATGATGGCCATTCTGACTGGTGTGAGGTGGTATCTAGTAGAAGTTTTGATTTGCATTTTTCTAATCATTGGTGATGTTGAGCATTTTTTCATGTGCTTGTTGGCCATCTGCATCTCTTCTTTGGAGAACTGTCTATTTAGGTCCTTTGCCCATTTTTCAATGGAGTTGTTGGTTTTTTTTTGCTGTTGAGCTGCATAAGTTGTTTATATATTTTAGAGATTAAGCCCTTGTCAGTTGCATCATTTGACACTATTTTCTCCCATTCTGTAAGTTGTCTTTTTGTTTTCTTTTTGGTTTCCTTTGCTGTGCAAAAGCTTGTCAGTCAGCTTGATTAGGTCCCATTGGTTGATCTTTGCTTTGATTTCTGTTGCTTTGGGAGACTGACAGAAAACATTTGTAAGGTTGATGTCAGAGAATGTTTTACCAATGTTTTCTTCCAGGAGTTTAATGGTATCTTGTCTTATATTTAAGTCTTTAAGCCATTTAGAGTTTATTTTTGTGCATGGTGTGAGAGTGTGTTCTAGTTTCATTGATTTGCATGCAGCTGTTCAGGTTTCCCAGCAATGCTTTCTGAACAGACTGTCTTTTTCTCATTTTATGTTCTTGCCTCCTTTGTCAAAAATCAGTTGACCATAGGCATCTGGGTTTATTTCTGGGGTCTCTATTCTGTTCCATTGGTCCGTATGTCTGTTTTCGTACCAAAACCACACTGTCTTGATTACTGTGGCCCTGTGATATTGCCTGAAGTCTGGGAGAGTTATGCCTCCTGCTTGGTTTTGTATTTTAGAATTGCTTTGGCAATTCTGGGTCTTTTGTAGTTCCATATAAAGTTTTGGATTGTTTGTTCTAGTTCTGTGAAGAATGTCTTGGGTAATTTGATAGGGATTGCATTGAATCTGTAGATTGCTTTGGGTTGTATAGCCATTTTTACAATATTTATTTTTCCGACCCATGAGCATGGAATATCTTTCCATTTCTTTGTATCTTCTTTGATCTCCTTGATTAATGCTTTGTAGTTTTCTGCATCATACACCATGATCAGGTGGGATTCATCCCTGGTACACAAGGATGGTTCAACATACGCAAATCAATCAGCGTCATACACCACATTAACAGAAGAAAAGTCAAAAACCACATGATCATTTCAATAGATGCAGAAAAGCATTTGACACAGTCCAACATCCATTCTTGATCAAAACTCTTACCAAAGTGGGAATACAGGGAAAGTTCCTTAACATAATAAAAGCCATTTATGATAAACCCATAGCAAATATAATACTCAATGGAGAAAAGCTGAAAGCCTTCCCACTAAAATCCGGAACAAGACAGGGATGCCCACTCTCACCACTATTATTCAACATAGTATTGGAGGTCCTAGCTACAGCAATCAGACAAACAAAAGAAATAAAAAGCATCCAAATAGGAAGAGAAGAGGTAAAACTGTCACTCTCTGCAGATGACATGATACTTTATATAGAAAACCCCAAGGACTCAATCCCAAAATTACTTAACTTATAGACAAATTCAGCAAAGTAGCAGGATATAAGGTTAACCTTCAGAAGTCAATCGCGTTTCTGTATACTAACAATGAAATATTAGAAAAAGAATACCAAAATACTTTACCTTTTAAAATAGCACCCTAAAAAATCAAATACCTGGGAATAAACCTGACCAAGGAAGTGAAAGACTTTTTTTGCTTTTTCATTGCACCCGCAGCATGTGGAAGTTCCCAGGCCAGGGATGAGATCCGAGCTGTGACTCTGACCTATACCACAGCTATAAAAATGTTGGGTCCTTAATCCTCCATGCCGGACTAGGGATCAAACCTTCACCTCTGCAGAGATGACATCAGATCCTTAACCTGCTGCACCATAGCAGAAACTCCAGTGCTTACTTTCCATTGGTTGTTTTATTTTATCTATGTGCTTTCTTCTTATCAAGTTAGTAGTACTTCATTCTTTTTTTCATTGTGGTAAAATATATACAACAAAATGTATTATTTTAATTACTTTTAAGCATACAGTTCAGTGTTTTTTAAACTAACATTTTGATTTGTTGAGTCAACTGTTTTTCAGTTTTCTGCATAGTTGATTTCTGCTTTAATCTTTACTTGTTTCTATGTTTCCTGTCCTTAAGTTTTTATTGTTTTAGCAGTGTTTAATGTACATAAGTTAAAGTTCATTTATTTAAATAATGTACAGCTTGATGAATTTTGGTAATTGTATACAGTTGTGTAATCATCAGCGCAATGTAGGCATAGACAATTCCATCACTACAACAGTTTCCCCATGTCTCTTTGTAATTGACCTCTTCCCTGAGCCCCAGCCTTAGTTAGTAGCTCATTTATCCGTGTGTTTGCTTATATCAGTAGTTGATTCCTTTTTATTGCTGATTAGTTTTCCATTGTTTGGATATAATACAGTTTGTTTATCCATTCTTTTTTTTTTTTTTAATGGACAGATACTTGGGTTGTTATTAGTTTGGGGCTATTATGAATAGTGCTCCATGAATATTCATGTAAAGGTCTTTGTATGCACATATGTTTTTACTTCTCTTGGTTAAATATTTGGAGGTTAGATTGCTGAGTCATACGAAAATGTATGTTTCATTTTATCACATATAAAAATGGTACTTTCCAGAGTTGTATGAGTTCTCATTCCCAGTAGCAGTGTTTGAGAGTTTCATTTTTGTCACATATCCTTACCGACACTTGTTATTGTCAGTTTAACTTAATAATTCTAGCTTTTGTGTTACTGCCATCTTAATTCAATTTTCTTTCATGGCTGGTGAGATTTAGCATCTTTTAATGTGTTTGTAGACAACTTCACTTTCGTGAAGCATCTATTCAAATATTTTGCTCATTTTTTACATTGGGAAATTTTCTTCTTGACTTTTAACAGCTCTTTGTGTGTTTTGCATACAAGCCCTGTGTCAGAGCTATGTTTTACAGATATTTTCTACTAGTCTGTGGCTTACTTTCCTATTTAATTGTGTCTTTTGAAAGCAAATTTATTTTGATGAATCTATTTTATTTTTCTTTTTTCGTTTGTGTCTTTGCGTGTTTTCTGTTTAAGAAATCTTTGCTAGTCCTGTGTTGCAAAGATTTCTGTCATGTTTTCTTCCAGAAGATTAATATTTTGGTTCTTACATTTAGGTTTTCTGGTCCAGTTCATGTCAGTTTTTATATGATACGAGGTGATGGTAGCCATTCATTTTTTATTTCCATATAGCTATCCACTCTTTCCAGCACCATTTGTTGAAGAATATCTTTTTATCCTTTTGAATTATTTTGGTACCTTTGTTGAAAATCAGTTGGCCATATATGTGTGTGTCTGTTTCTGGGCTCTGTTCTATTGATATGTATGTTTGTCTTGACACCAATATCATTCTCTTGACTACTATAGCTTCATAGTAATTTTGATTCAGGTGGTGCAAGTCTTCTACTTTGTTCTTTTTTCTGAAGATCATTTCAGCTCTTCTAGATATTTTGCCTTTCCACATAGATTTTAAAATCAGCTTATCACTATTTCCAAAAAGGCTTGTTAAGGATTTTGATTGGGATTGTGTTCAATCTCTAGCTCACTTTGAGGAGAGCTGCCGTCTCAACAGTATTGAGTCTGTCCAATCCATGAATATGGCATATCTCTCCATTTATTTGGGTCATACTTAACTTCTGTCATCAAAGTTTTGCAGTGTTCATTTGTATATGTTATACTCATCTTGTGTTACATATTATTTCTAGGCATTTTTATGTCATTACAAATGGAGTTACTTTTTAAAATTTCACTTTCTAATTGTTAATTACTAGCATAAAGAAATATAGTTGACTTTTATGTGTTGACTTTGAATCCTGTAAACTTACTGAAGTCATGTATTTTCTACTAGCTGCTTTGTGGGTTTTTAGTTTTCTAAAATCATGTTGTATATGTTGTGCTTTCTTTTTAGTTTGTTCATTTTTTGGTTATTTTTTGAGTTGGGAATTTAATTCAACTAATATTCTTTCATTTTACTGGTATGGTAAAGGGTCATACTGAGAATTTTCTTATCGCTGCTCTAAATGTATCTTATAGATTATGATATGCAGTGTTTTAATTATCATTTTTTAGAAATTCTCTAATTTCGATTTGCATCTTCTATTTCACCCAAGAATTAATAGTGGATGTATTAATAGAAGTGTTTAATAAAAATTGAAACTATTAGTTTTCCAGTGCTTCCTTAACAAAATACCGTAGATACCTTAAACCACAGAAATTAATTCTCTTACCGTTCTGGAGGCTTTATGTCATAGATCTCAGTGTGTTAGCAAATCTGGTTTCTCCTGAGGCCTCTCTCTTTGGCTTGCAGCTTGACTGCCTTCTTACTGTGTCCTCACAGGGGCTCTCCTCTGTGCACAGGTGTCCCTGGTACCCCTCTGTCTTATAAGGATGCCTGTCTTATGGTTAGGACCCACCTGTAACTTCTTTAAGGGCCCTCTCTCCAAATACATTCACATTTAAAGTACTGGGGCTTGGGACTACAACACATGAATTTCGGGGGAGACACAGTTTAATCTGTAACAGAAGCTTTTTGAATTTCCAGGTGATAGAACTTTATTTTTTTAATTTTGTTGTTAATTTCCCATTTTACTGCATTGTGACCAGAGAGTATTGTTTCTGTTATTTCTGCTTTACTGAGCACACTAATGTTTTCTTTGTGACCTAATATATCAAGGCCCAGGACTAGGGTAGAGTCAGTGAGGCACCCAGGGTGCAAAATTTAAGGAGGTGTTCAATCTTATGCAAGACCCCGAGAGTGAGTGTCCTTAAATTTTGCACCCTGGGCACCTCATTGCCTCACTTCAGCCAACGTCCTGTAGTATGCGATTGATTTTTGTGAGTGTTAACATAAGCATTAGAAAAGAAAATGCTCAATTGTAAGAGTATGAAGTTTGACATACACATTCATAAGATGTACCTTTTTAAACTTATTAACTACAATGTTTAGGTCTTATGTGTACTTTTATTTTTTGTCTGCTTGATTTGTCTTGTACAAAGAGTGATATATCGAAGATTCCTAGTATTACTTTAGTGTGTTTCTATGTCTGACTCCTTAGATTTCTTGTAGCTTTTTGCTTCATAAGTGATTGCTATTTTATTTGGTATATAGATAATCATAACAGTTATACCTTAATTGTGAATTGTAGATTTTAGCATTTAAATGCACTTTTATTTTTGTCATTAACTTTTTTTGCTTGAATTCCACCTTGCTTGATGTTATTATTACTCTTATTTTCTTATTGCTTCCGTTTGCCTGGTGTACTTTTGTTTATCCCCTTATTTTTAGTATTTCTAAATCACTGTGCTTTTTAAATGTGTCTTTTATGTGTAGCATATAGTTGAGTCTTGCTTTGGATCCAAATTAGAGATCTTTTTGTTTTAGTAGATGAATTAAATCTGTTATGTGCAATGAGCTTCCTGCTCACTGCATAGACTTCTAGGCAGGAGATGAGAGGTCACTTGCTAGGATTTAGAACTATTTTCCTCTTTTTACTTACAGATGTTTTGAAGTTTGGGTATTGTCTGTCTCCTGTTTATGTGAAGGGTGTGGTTTTGTGTGGTTTTATTTGGTCTTGTTTTTCTGTATCATTTTGCAGGACACGTGTATAACATAGTGCTAGGCATTTGCTTTTATCTTCAGCTTCTGGAATTCCCCATATATGCTTTTTTAAATTCAAAAATATTAATGGCTTTTTAATTATATGGTTAAAGTTGAGAGATTTTTAAAAATCATTTTCATTTGGCCTTAGGTTATGTTTTGGGACAAAGTTTTTGATTTTCATTGCTCAGGAAAGAATCACCTCAGGTAGAGATACATGTGTTATTTACAAATGTCAGGTTTTATGAGCTATTAATTTAAATGTTAGCTACCACAATTCTAGAACCGTAAATCTGTTACTGATTTTGAGATCCAGTCTTGTCCTACTCTTTGCATTTAGGTGGATACATTTTTTTAACTGTTTGGGATAGGTTAGGTTTTTGTAATGTTGTTGCTGTTAATCTCTCCTTGACAGTCTCCAGGAAGGAGCGAAAGACCCACCTCAAAAACCTCACTCTAATATTTTATCCTCTTATGGTCCCACAGCTTGGCCAGTTAGAATCTTTTCTCAGAATATAAGCCTGTTTCTCCTGGTTTGGGTTTCTGTTGCCATAGTGATAAAATGTTCAGCAATCATTACTTGAAGACAATAATAAACTTGATCCTTAAATTTTTGGGGGGGTGGGCTCCACAAAACGGCTTTCATTCCTATGGCATTTTTTTTAAATTCTGTTAGTTACCTTGTTAATTTTTGTTGAATTCCTCTTCAGTTTCTCCAGACCATTTATAATGTATAATTGACCCCAACTTATTTTAGAATAAGAACATAGTAACCAACATAAAATACAGCAGAAGTAATTTTCTGATTTTTGAAGTAATTTTATGATTTTTTTTAATGGTTTGCAGTTGTGTTTTTTTCATGGCAGTTCTGATTTATAGGTCTAGCTACATGAGCTGGCTCTGTTTTGATCAGTTATTAAAATAATTGCAGCTTGTATTATTTAGAAGTTGTGATAAGTTAGAAAGAGACTACCTGTGGAGAAAAAGGTTATGCTAAGGCTATAAAAAGCCTAAAACATATATAAAGCAGAAGAGCCTATTTATTTATAAACAATAGATATTTGTGATAAGTAATTAATCATTGCTTTTTTCAGATGCTTTAAATTAATTACATACCAGTATTGTCTTCATTAAAGTGAATTTCTTCACCACTAGCATAAATAATAAAATGATCATTCCAGTAGTATTCTATATTTCAAAAGGCTGCTCCTACCACCCACTCACAATGAGTTTGTAAAATTTGTAAAGTTACCTATAAATTAAAAACATGTAAATATCAAGACAAAATATCCAGTCAACTTTTGATTATGACAGTAACTCAGTTCTAACTAAACTGAAGCAAAAAAAGGGACTTCATTCAGCCTCATAAATTGTGGAAAGAACAGGGATTGTACTGGTCTCACGGACACCTGGGTCTAGGAACTCAAATGTGTCAGATAAGAGTCGCTTCTTCCCTCCTTTCATCTGCCTTCTCTCTTTTCTAACTCCTGTGTCTGCTTCTCTCCTACTGCTTTCCCTGCGAGGACTAGGCTATATTTTGATATCAAAGAAGACAGAGTTCTTACTTGATGATTCAAGTTAGGAAAATCTAGAAAAGGCTTTGGGTCTGGTTCACACGCCCATCCCTGGGCCCGTCACTGTGGCCAGGGGGATAGGGCACTCCGCCCAGGTTTTATGCCTGTTTCTGACTGTGTGTATGTGTGTGTGTGTGAATGTGGGGGGGGGTGATATTTGGGGAGAGAGAGAGGTAGTTATGAGCAGTTCATTATCAGAAGTGAGGAGAAGTGTATTGGAGAAATTGCAACAATAACTAACTGAAGGAAAGGGCACTTGATCATTTAAGATTTTGCATTGTTTAAGACCAGAGCTCTATTTTCCATTTGTGGCTCTCTAATTTTTTCTTAAGGTTTTTAGAAACACTTTTTAAACTGTTATTTAAAAAATCTTCCTTTCTACTTCTTCTTCATCTTGAGATGAATTATTTGTTGTATATTATCTTAGTAGGGAGCAAGAGACTTATCCTTGGCCAGTGAAACAAGTTCTTTTAGGGAATTAGAACTGCAAAGTAAATGATGGAAAAAGGTGACCACATTTGACAGACCAGACCGTTCGTGTTGCATGTCCTTGCTTGTGATTCTGGCCAATTATTCTAGCCTGGTTCTGGTTCTCTAGTTCCCTATTGATTCATTGAGTGTCTTACGTCTTCCCAGGAAGGGCCCTTTTTGCTAATAATGACCAGAGTCAATTTCCAGTGCTTATAGCAAGACCTTCGCTTTTAATAGGTCATTATAAGAACTGCCATTCTCTAGAAACTTATTCTAAGGATCTTCGACAATAGAGAAATAATAAATACAGCTTCTCTGACTTGCCCTTATCTATTGCTTTTCCTTGGTAACGGAGACTGACATCAAATTAAGCCAAGAGATTATACTGGAACCTTGGTCCCTAATGTTCGCCACCTATAGCTATTTTAATCTAATTTTAAATTAATCTTTAAAATTTTTTGAATGAAAGTTCAGTCCCTCAGTCATACTAGCCGCATTTCAAATGTGCATGAGTCCCATATGGCTGGTAGCCATGATATTGGATGGTGCAAATTATATAACATTTCCGTCATTAAAGATAGCTCAGTCAGACTGCTGTTGAACTGTAAATTCCTTAAAAGATAAGGATTCTGTTATTTTCTGGTTTATCTGTGACACTTAGGTCTGGGGCTCAGCATTTGTAACTATTTAGTAAATACTTGTTGAATGTTGGAACAACACATATCAGGTGCCTGCTATGGAAAACCTAGGCAATAATCTCCATAATTAGCTAGCCTGTACTTTGAAGAGTACTTGGAACAGCTCCATCTCACTGTTATTCCAAATGTTCCCATTGAACTTTTCCACAGCTGCAAACTCTGTTGTTACTTTGACCTTCCAGTCTACCTACCAAATAGACTTCCATTATTTCCATAATTATTTGTAAATATAAAGGCCTGGTAAATATTTGAAGGATTTTTAAAAAGGAAGGTTGAGGGCTTTTCCTGTTAAACCTTATTAGTGTAAAATTTTTCTCATGAAGTCATCAGAGATAAACTGTGTTTTAAGGTACTGGCTGAGAATGTATTATTCCTTTTGAAGAGGACACAAACTGTGCAACTGTTCATTCATCTCAGGGATGAAAGCTCATAAAGTATTTGATAGAATATAGTTTCTTTTAAATCCCAAGCTTAAAATCAGTGTAATTGTGGCATGATGAAGTAGGGGATGGGGTACTTCCCTGAGTGTGAGGAGGCCTGGATCCTGTCTTATTTGTCTACTTGGTAGCTGTGTGATTGGGACCTAACTTTGCTAAGCCTCAGTCTCTTTTTCCGTGTCACCTGGAGTAGATAGTAAAGATGACTGTGCTTACTTCCATAGGATTGTTGTGTGAAATCACTGTAATTGACTAACCTTAAATTTTTATTTATTTATTTATTTATTTTTTTGGTCTTTTTAGGGTTGCACCCATGGCATATGGAAGTTCCCAGGCTAGGGGTTGAATCAGAGGTGCAGCTGTCAGCCTACACTACAGCCATAGCAATCCAGGAACGAGCCACATCTGCGGCCTACACCATAGGTCACACAATGCCGGATTCTTAACCCACTGAGCGAGGCCAGGGATCAAACCTGCATCCTCGTGGATGCTAGTGAGATTCCTTTCTGCTGAGGCATGACAGGAACTCCACACCAACCTTAATTAAATGCATTTTATATTGTAGACATCGTGGTAGGCCTTAAGGAACATTTAGGCTCTATAGCCTAAGAAAGTGAAAGTGAGTAGCGTATCTGAAAGCATTCATAAGCTGTGAAGTGCTGTATGGCTGTAAGATTTCTCCTAATCTGGACTACTTTCTCCTGGCTTACAGACACATTATGCACTCTGCCACCAAAGCTTCTTCCCCCTGTTCATCAGAATCCTACCCATCAGAGTTTTGTCTCTGTGTAGTATTCTCTCATCCTCCTAGACAAACTTGACTTCTCATCTTCTTTATGCCTGTAGTTTATAGGGTTTTTTTCACAACAGAAGCGGAAGTGTGCTACATTGTAATTGTATGTGAATACAATTTAGTCACCTGAAGTCAAAATCTTTGTCTTTGAATCTATCACTTTGCATAGCACAATGCCTGGTGTTGATATAGGCACTCAATACAACGGTTGTCTAAAACAGTGAAATGTATGAACTATGGATTTTTAATAATGTCTTTTATTGGGTTGTGATTTTTAGGTTGAAACTTCAACAACAGGTTGTGAATATTGAAAATGCAGAGAAAGAAAAAAATGAAAATTCTGACCTGAAACAGGTATTATTTTAGGAAATATTTTCCTTTATTTTTTAAGTGCATCTTTAAATCTGTGTTTTGAGTCCTTGTTGGAATTTTACATATAACTATCCTAAAAATGTCACCCCAATTGTTAACAGATTGTTGAGGTTGATATGTAAAGATAAAGTGTTTATACCTTTTTAAGCTCTAGTTTAGTAAGCTTCTTTTGCTAACTGCTGTTTTTCTTAAAATATTTATATGTTGTGGCCCATGATGAATTTTAAAAAAAATTATGGTTTAAAGGACAGTATTTTGATGTTCCGAATTTAAAATATAGATTAAAAGATCATCCATATTTTGGGTTCCTTGTGTGATTGGTACCTTTGCATTTCTTATTCCATGAGCAGTTTTTTATTATATCCCTGTGAAATCTAAGAGTTGTATTTATGGAAGGAAATTCGTATATTAATTAAAGGTATTTGGGTTCAGGAAAGATTTATATGGGTGGGAGTTCCTGTTGTTGCTCAGTGGTATCCATGAGGATGAGGATTTGATCCCTGGCCTCGCTCAGGCATGACAGGATCTGATGTTGCTGTGAGTTGGGGTGTAGGTCACAGACGTGACTTGGATCCTGCGTTGCTATGACTGTGGTGTAGGTCAGCAGCTATAGCTCCAATTTGACCCCTAGCCTGGGAATTTCCATATGCCACAGTATGGCCCTAAAAGACAAAAAAAAAAAAAAAAAAAAAAAGAGAGAGAGAGAGATTTATATGGGCAAAACAAATTATGAGGAATGAAAATACCACTTTTAGGTTTTATGCTTGCATGCTAGCTGGCATTGCTTTGTATATATAATTGTGGTTGCTAAGTCTCAAGTTGGAGGGCACAACGTTTGATACTCTAAGAGAAGTTATCTGGTTTCATCGGCATTGGGCTTTCTGTCATTCTATAGATATGCAGAAGTATTAAGCTCTTTGAAGGTGGCTTGTTCAGTTAGCTCTAATATGTATTTTAACATTTATAATTCCAGTTAAAAATGCTAAGCAGTTATTCATGGAGAAATTCATTCTAAAGTAGAAATTTGAGAAATACCATTTCGCTTTATTCTTCTGACAGTTGCTCTTTGGCCATAGATAGTCTTGTATGTGGCTTTGCTACCATCAGGAAGTAATGGAATTATTTCCCATTTATTGCATAAAGAATGTGGTTTCTCTTTGACTCTTGAATCTTATAAGGGTTCTTTTGATCTGGAGTCTCTTGACTCTTTTTCCAAACTTCTCTCAGAGAATGGCTTAAATAGGTAGAAGAAGTTGAAAGAAAAATGAAGACTTGTTTATTAATTGGTCATATGGCTTGTGCAAGCAGTGTAGGTATGTCCCCAAAGAAGATTATTTGGACAGAATTTTGAGCAGTGTGAATCTCCTAGCCTGTTAGTCTGTAACTAACTAGGTAATTAGCTGCTTTTCACAAGAAAAAGTACCTCCAGATAAAGGTAAATTGGGGTGGAGAAAAAGCCTGAGTAACATGTCACAGGATGATAAATGATTCTGGGGGCCAAGAAATCCCTACCATTCATTAGATTTCTTAGAGCATCTTTCTTCTGTCCAACAGTGGATATATAGAATACTTAAAAACAATGTGAAAGTGGTCCTTCCTGTATTTATGATTCCTGACTATTCAGAAAGCAGAACTACTGGGAGGGTTGCTGGTCACAGGGTTTGTGGAGTGGGAGAATGGATTTTTGTAGCAGCTTCCCACTCACTTGCTTTTAAAATCTCTTCTTTCCTAGGAGACTAGGAGAGTCTAATAGTTGGATTCTCTTTGCTAACTGCTAGACTCTCCTCCTAATGACCCTTCTCACTATTTCTAGTACCTTTTCTGGTCTGCTTATTTGGAGAAGGAGAAAGCTCAGAGACAGCTTGAGGAATAGGGTTCTTGATAGTCTCTCGTTATATTGAGAAATGATCTTAATGCTGCTGCTTTTTATTATTTCATTTCAGGGTGTCCTCAAGGGCATATCAGTCAGATAGGGCAGTAGGAGGGAAGATGCTTAGTGTCCTCTGCCTCTCTCGTATTCTATTGCATTTGTTTAATGGCCTTATGTTTCTTTCTTTCTTCTCTTTTAAGCAAATCAGTAGGTTGCAGATCCAAGTGACCTCACTTGCACAGTCAGAGAGTGAGTTGCTGAATTCAAACCAAATACTGAAGGAAATGGTGGAGAGGTTAAAACAGGAATGTCGAAATTTAAGAAGCCAACCTGAAAAAGCGCGACTAGAAGTTGAAAAGTAGAGTTTGCTCTTTTTTTATGTACAAACTATTTCTTCTTTCTGCTATATTATATACAGTTATTTTAATGATGATTCCAGTGTTGACTATATTTTGGGAACTACAAATACCCCATTGACAGTGTACAGTGGTCTTAGGTATTGTATTTTCTGTTTTTAGAGTTGAGCTTTATGGATCTCTGGGTTTTTTTTTTTTATTTCCAAAGGGACATTTAGAGAAGACCTTTTAAAATTCTGCCTGACCACAGTATTCTGAAAACTTTCCGAGAAACATTTATTCATTGAGTAAATCAATAAATTTCTTACTTCAAATATCTAAATTATTCTTCTGAATGCCAGAGAACGGAAACAAAATTTTTGTTGTACACAATTACTTCCTAGAATTAGAATTATAATTCTTTGGATTTTCCCTTTGAAAAGCTTATTTGTTTATATATTTTGGTCTTGAAATCTATTAGTAGTAGACAGTCTACTAAGCTGGTAGGGAGATGATTTTGGTGATCAAGATCTTATATTCCTTGGAAATATTTCTTTAGATATGGTTGAAGACTACTGTTTTTATTTGTTTTGTTATTGTAAGTTGTCATTATTATACATTTTTTAATCTACAAAACATTTTTTTCTTCTGAAGGCTACCTTGCCACATAAAATTTGTTTTCTTAGTTTTTCTGTTTTCATATTTTAACACTTGTCCATGGCTTCATATGTATGGATGAATTTCAAGAAAAGGAAATATGCAAGAGAATTGTCCATAATATATTGTGACATTCCATAGAATCCAAAATATTTTCCTTGTATTTTGCAAAAAATAGGAATTTGTATCTTGGGATACTCAAGTGTTTGATTGAAATGTGCTTAAGAATTCTAATCACAATATAACTACCAAATTCAACTAATTCATCATTGGTTTCAGAATGTTATTCATAGGATTATATAGCAGAAAATAGCTGGACTAGGGGGTCAAAAGATGTGATTTTGGTACCAGCTAAGACACTTAAATCTGTATGACTTTAGTCATGCAATCTGATTTTTCTCAAGGTTTGTAATCTCATTTTTACTGCCTATAACAATGATATAAAAATCATAGAAAGTATACAAAAGAGCTTTAGAGATGTAAGTTGTGATATTATTATAAAATATCATTTATATGAATTTTACTCTAGCCAGAAAGCATACCACATTAAGACTTGATACCAGGGTTGATTTTTAACCATCTTTATTAGGCTCAGGTTTTTGCTTTTTTTTTTAATTCAAGTATAGTTGATTTGGAATGTTGTACAATTTCTGCTGTACAGTAAAGCGACCTAGTCATATATATATAAGCATTCTTTTTCATATATTATCTTCCATCATAGGGCCAGTTTTTCATTACTTGGTGGTATCATGGTTCAAAGCTGATGATCAGTTGTTTGTCCTGCCATTAACTATGTGTAATAGGTCTTTAAGCAAGTTAGTTAATGGCTCTAAGCCATTAAAATGGAGATGATAGACGTACCTAACTCAGGGGACAGTTGTGAAGAATAAGTGATATAGTACATATGCTATTCTAAACACATTGGTTGTCTCATAGGAAACACTCAGTAATGGTGATGTTAGCAAATACATGGCCGTACAAGAATAGCTGCATTGGATGACGAAGGAGGTAGTGAGTTTGATTATGTTTGTGATAATACCTATTTAATTCTAAGAGTTAACATCCCATGTTTTGCATGCATTCTTCTGACAGGGCATTGGAAGAGAAGCAAGTGCAGTGGTTGGAAGAAAAGCGTAAGCTTCATGAACGTATCACTGACAGAGAAGAAAAGTATAATCAAGCTAAAGAGAAACTGCAGCGAGCTGCAATTGCCCAGAAAAAGGCAAGTGCTTCTTATGAAAGTGCTTTCAAAAGATTAAAACATAACTATTATAGAAGAATAATTAAGACTGAAAATTAAAACTGAGATTTTAGTGGTATGTTCAGTTTAATACTTAAACATGACATTTTGCTGTCAAAATTGCAAAGTTAAATTGGGAAAATGCAAACTGCTCAACAGGTTTATTTCTCTTTTTTCTTTTTTAAAATAATGGCTGTATCCTCAGCATATGGAAGTTCCCAGGCTAGGGACTGAATCTAAGCCACAGCTGCTATGTGACCTACTCCGCAGCTGTGGCCACACCAGATTCTGTAACCCAGTGTGCTGGGCCAGGGATCCAACCTGTGCCTCTGCAGCAACTGGGCCACTGCAGCTGGATTCTTAACCCACTGTGCTGTAGTGAGAATTCCAACAGATTTATTTCTAAAAGTTGTGCGCAAGTCAGTTTTTCAGAGCCCACATGCATTTTTCCACATGTGTTTTTCACTGATAGACTTTCTAGACCAGTCCATACAAGTCTCATTTAACTCATTGTGCCCTTAAATTACAGGGTGACTAGGACTGTTTCAACTGTACCTAACTAATACTTGGAACATTGTTTTTGTGGTTAAAAATGCCTTTTGTTTCCGGCTGGGGAACATAGAAGCAAGCATCTCCTTGTCCCAGGAGGAGAAACTAGAACTTCCCCTGGCTTCTGAAACAGCCATGATAGTTCCCACAGCCATGATCTTTTTTTAACTTTCATCTTTGCAGGTGTATTTTCTGCAGAACCTGAAAATTTTGTTTTCTTGGAACTAGCCCAGGTCATCATGGAAATAATGTAACCATATGATTCATCTAAGTCAGTGGTTTACAACTTCTTTTCTACTCCACAAAGCCAGGGAATGCAGTATAGCCCCATCAGTAACCATGACTCACTATGGCAGCAATTCAGCACTTACTTTTATTTTTAACTAAAAATTTTTTCTTTTAAATTTAATGGAATAAGTTGATTTGCAATGTTATGTTAGTTTCAGGTGTACAGCAGAGTTGAATCAGATATTTATATATATTATGTATATATATATAAATATATATCCATTCTTTTTCCTATGTAAGTTATTACAAACTATTGCATAGATTTCCCTGTGCTATATAGTAGGTTCTTGTTAATTATTTTATACAGTAGTATGTATATGTTATTCCCATCCTCCTAATTCTTCCCTCCTCCCACATGGTTTCCCCTATGGTAACTATAAGATTGATTTTGAAATCTGTGGGTTTGTTTCTGTTTTACATTTATTTATTTATTTATTTATTTTTCTTTTTATCACCACACCTGTGGCAAATGGAAGTTCCTAGACTAGGGGCTGAATCAGAGTTGCAGCTCCAGACCTGTGACATAGCCACAGCAACACTGAATCTGAGCCTTGTCTGCAACCTATGTCACAGGCTGTGGCAATGCCATATCCTTAACCCAATGAACAAGGCCAGGAATCAAATCTGCATCCTCATAGAGACAACATCAGTTCCTTTACATGCTGAGCCACAATGGGAACTCCTGTCTCTGTCTTATAAATGAGTTATTTTGTATCATTTTTCATTAGATTACACATATAACTAATATCATATTTGTCTTTCTCTGACTTACTTCACTCAGTATAATCTCTAGGTCCTTCCATGTTGCCACAAATGACATTATCTCATTCTTTTTTTATGGCTGAGTAATGTTCCATTCCATATATGTACCATATCTTCTTTATCCATTTCTCTGTTGATGGACATTTAGGTTGCTTCCATGGCTTGGCTATTATAAATAATGCTGCAGTAAACATTGGGGTGCATGTATAATTTCAAATTTAGGTTTTCTCTAAATGCCCAGGAGTGGGATTGCTGGGTTATATTGTAGTTCTATATTTAGTTTTTTTAAGGAACCTTTATACTGTCCTTCATAATAATTACACTAATTTACATTCCCTCCAATAGCAGTTCTCTTTTCTCTCCACCCTCTTCACCATTAAGTATTTGTAGATTTTTGGATGATGCCCATTCTGACTGGTGTGAGGTGATACTTCATTGTAGTTTTGACTTGCATTGCTCTAATAATTAGTGACGTTGAGCATCTTTTTGTGTGTTTTTTTTGGCCATCTCTCTGTCTTTGGAGAAATATTTGTTTATGTCTTCTGCCCATTTTTTCAATTGGCTTGTTTGTTTTTTTGATAAAAGGCTGCATGAGATATTTGTATATTTTGGAGATTAATCCTTTTTTGGCTGTTTCGTTTGCAGATATTTTCTCCTAGTCTTTGGGTTGTCCTTTCTGGTTCTTTTTTTCTTTTTTTTTTTTTTTTTTTGGTTTTTAGAGCTGCACTTGCAACATATGGAAGTTCCCAGGCTAGGGGTCAAATTGGAGCTATAGCTGCTGGCCTGCGCTACAGCCACAGCAACGTGGGATCCAAGCCACATCCGTGACCTACACCACAGGTCACGGCAACGGCAGATCCCTGACCACCCGCTGAGAGGGGCCAGGGATTGAACCCTCATCCTCATGGATAGTAAATTTGTTTCATATAAGGCCTGTGTTTCCTTATTGATTTTCTGTCTGGATCATCTGTCTGTTGATGTAAGTGGGGTGTTAACGTTCCCCACTATTATTGTGTTATTCTCAATTTCTCCTTTTATGGCTCTTAAAATTTGCCTTATATATTGTGGTGCACCTATGTTCGTTGCGTATATATTTTTAGTTATTGTATCTTCTTGGATTGATCCTTTGATTTTTATGTGGTCTCCTTCTTTGTCTCTTGTGTCTTTATTTTCAAGTCTATTTTGTCTGATATGAGTGTTGCTATTTCAGCTTGTTTTTTTTTATTTCTATTTGCACGGAATACCTTCTTCCATACCCTCACTTTCATTCAACATGTGTCATTAGGTTTGAAGTGAGTCTCTTGTAGACCACATATATATGCTCTTATATTTTTAAATCTGTTCAGCCAGTCTGCTTCTTTCAGTTGGAGCATTTAAACCATTTACATTCAGTTAATTATGGATATGTATGTACTTATTGGCATTTTCTTAATTGTTTTAGATTTGTTGATGTTGGACTTTTTTCTTCCCTTTTTTGTTCTCATGATTGATGACTATCTTTAGTGTTGTATTTGGTTTGCCTTTTCTTTTTTATGTTTGTGTCTATCGCTGTTTTCTGATTTGTGGTTCCCATTAAGTTTTGATATAGCAGTCTGTATGTGTACAGAATTATTTTAGGTTCTTGGTCTCTTAATTTCAAATACATTTTCAATATTCTGCATTTGTACTCTCCTCTTGTCATGATTGCTAGCTTTAATACCATATTTGAATTCTGCAGTTATTTTCAACAAGATTGGTGTGTGTGTGTTGGGAGAATGGAGAAAGTAGTGTTAAAAAAAAAAATCCCAGGAGTTGCTGTTGTGGCGCAGCGGAAACAAATCCTACTAGGAACCATGAGGTTGCAGGTTTTATCCCTGGCATCGCTCAGTGGGTTAATGATCCGGCATTGCCGTGAGCTGTGGTGTAGGTTGCAGACACAGCTCGGATCCTGCGTTGCTGTGGCTGTGGCATAGGCCAGCAGCAGCAGCACTGATTAGACCCCTAGCCTGTGAACCTCCATATGCCGCAGCTGCAGCCCAAAAAAGACAAAAGAAAAAGAAAAAAAAATCCCACATATGATTTGGTCTGTCTCCATTTGATAAGTTCCCTTAGTAGTGGCATTAGTTGTGGGCAAGTGAGAAGGTCTGAAGTGAGAGGAAGGTATTTCTAGATAGAGGTACACCATTGTCTGAATGTCTCTGTGTTTATTGGTAAGGTGAGCTGTTCATATTTACATAAGAGAAGGGAACTGTATATCATTTACATATACTGAATCTAGAAATCAAGAGCACAGCTCCTAGTCACCTGTTTGTGTTACTAAATATAAACTCCAAATGCATGCTAATAGTTGGAGTGACAACATGAGAAGCCTAAGTCATTACTTCCCCACTTTCTTGGTTCATGAATATTGCTTTTCTCTTTCCATTATGCTAAAAGTAGCATAGCATTGAGATTAGAAAATGGCACATAACTATATGGTGAGCGCAGTGTTTTCTACTCAAATATAAACATTTTTTTGTTTTCGTCCCCTGTGTATATAAATTCTCTTCTTCTTTTTGTCTGTATAAGCACTGTATATTGATAGGATTTCAGGGAAGTATTTTATGGCATGGGATGATCTCAGAAATCCTACTTATGCTTCCTTGTACTATTTGAAACCTAAAAAGCATCTGAAGCCAGATTTTAGCTAGAAATCATTAGAAATTATAAAAGCTGATTTTTATCTTTCACAGAAAAACTTCTGTGTTGAAGTTTTAAAGATAAGTATCTTAGAGATCAGATTCTAACTATTGAGGTTAGTTTGGGTTGACTTCCTTTAGAGCAAAAGTGACATCCAGTGGTGAGAGAGATTATTAAATAATCATAGATATATAAGAAAGAGGGGAGGAGGTGATATTTTAAGAAATGTGCAAAGTAATCTTTCATCAGTATTGACCTAGGATGAATGTTTTTCCTACTGAAGTAACTGCCATATAATGGGTGTGAATATAGTAAATGCCTATTTTACTTTTTAAAACGTGGTCTTTGGATGATGATTTTAAATTATAGGAAATTGTTAAACTCAATTCAGTAAATAATTATGACCCAGAGTTGTTCTACTACGTGGGACCCTGCCCTAGAGCCTTATAACTTTATTTCAATTAAAGTGGAAAAACAGACAATACATGTGACATAAAAATACTGTAAAAAGTATATGTGTGTGTATGATTTCAGGGCTAGGGATCTTAGCATTCAGATGGTTTTTATAGGACACTGAAGTGGTAGGTAGCCAAGATCACGCTACTAGTTAGGAATGCCATGACTAAAATACACGTCTTTCCATTCTTAATCCTCTGTGCTTCCTGCACTGTGACTCTTATAATTTCCCACTTTCTTTAATTCCAATTGCTTTACTGCTTTTCTCTCCATTATAGCTATAATCCAATTCTGTGGCAGAATGATCACCATAAAATTAATTTCTTTAACTCAAACTCTTTTCTCATTCAAGTTAAAGATAATGCTTCTATATGAACATTTTGGCTATAAGATTACATAAATATTCATAAAATTGCTGCATACTTTTTAAATTCTTTAAATGACAAAAATCATAACCTTCTTAAGTAGTGAGACTTAAACAAGTCAGAAGATATTAACTTTAGGGCAGAAATCATCTTTGAGAATTACTTTCCTATGCGAGGTTCTTATACCTGGAAGTACCAGCCTTATTTTTTCCCCCAGGCTAGGTCAGATGGCTCACTGCCATCTGACTGTTCATTTACAGCTCCATCTTGCTAAGCACAAAACTTATGTAATTTCTGGTAAGTGCTTCTAGGTGGAGTCTTTGTGAAATGATATTTTGCTGTGTTGATTTGTTTGGAAAAGCTTGACTAAGTATCTTGAGTAGGGTTGCCCTTCTGTGATTGATGACTTCTCTGTATATTTTACCCACACATTATTTAAGTGCTAGTGTGAAGAGAGATCTCTTGGTCTGAGGACAGTGAGTTGTGCTTTTCCTTTTGAGACACTTGAAATAACTTGTTATTTTTATTCTAGGGCGCAGCTCTCTGAAATAATTCTTGGTTAGATGTTGTTAGGATTAGTTTTGAAAAAGAAATGAACTGTAGTCTTAAAAGTTGTAAAATATCTACTGAATATGTTGTGTGGCCTTGCATTATGTTTTACACTGAGGGGAAATAGATGCCATGATTCATCCGTGCACTTGATGACCATGTCATCTAATTGAAGAAATAAGATAACATGCAATTCTTAAAGAATCTATTTGGCATCTCCATGTGATCTCTGTGGACACGAAGGTTTGAGAATTACCATTCTAGAGAGCAGAAAGCCTAAAACAGGAATACCAGACCTAAAAGCTATTATAATAGTATGGGGTTTTTTTTGTTTGTTTGTTTTGCTTTTTAGGGCCACACCTGTGGCATATGAAAGTTCCCAGGCTGGGGTCAAATCAGAGCTGGAGGTGCTGGCCTATGCCACAGCAATGCCGATCTGAGCCACATCTGCAACCTACACCACGGCTCATGGCAATGCCAGTTACTTAACCCACTGAGCAAGGCCAGGGATCACACCCGCATCCTCACGGATACTAGTTGGGTTCATTACTGCTGAGGCACAATGGGACCTCCTATAATAATCTGAAAATGAGGTAAGAAGTCTGGAATTTGGGTTTGCAACATACATGAAGGTAAAGAATGACTCTTAAAAGTATTATGAAAGGAAAAGTTACAAAATGTGGCGCTAAATAAGAGAAAAATACGAAGTATTTTAGCTATGAGAGGGTATAAGAGGAATTGTCATAATGGAATGTAGACCATGTGTCAGTTGAGTAGAAAGAGAAGATATATTTGACTAAATACATGTCAGATATGAAGTGAAGGCAGTGCATCCATGTAGACATGTCCTAGCCTCTTAAGTGAAGATATGGTATAGATAATCAGAAATAATGGAATGTAAATCATGGAGTTCAGTAATTCAGATTAGAGATATATAATTAGACACTTGACGTTTTAGAAGTGGTTGAAAAATTAAAGGACTACAAAGTTCGTTCACTTGGAAAGAGGAGCTGGATTCAGTAGATGAATGGTCATAGAGGTAGATGTTATAGTGCGGATGTTGTGAAAACCACAGGAAAAGAAAGGTATCATCGTTAAATGGTCATGGTGACTGAAAAGAGTTCACAGAATTTGCACAGAAGGTGGTAAAAGGAACACTTTAGCTTTGATTCTTACATCCGTATTCTTTTGATTTTTCTTTCATTCTCTGTATTAGAATATTTGTTAACACTAAAGCATTCATTTGATTATCCTGTGATTGTACTGGACTGCTAAAATCAAAATTAAATTCATTTCTTATAGCCACTTTCCCCCCTGGATTTTCATTTCTTTCAGCAGAATGGCATTCTTTCAATCACTTAGGCTTCAAACCTTTGATTTCATCCTGAGGGCTCCCTTTCCCCAAATCTGGTCAATCACTGTATTAGTTTCCTAGGGCTGCTGTGACAAGTTACTCCCAGCTGTGTGGCTTAAAACAACAGACGTTTACAATCTCACAGTTCTGAGAGTCAGAAGTCCAAAGTCAAGGTGCTGGTCAGATGATGCTCTCTCCAGAGGCTCTAGGGAAGAATCTCTTTTGTGGCTTTGGGGTTGCTAGCAATCCTAGGTGTTCCTTGGCTTGTAGACACATCAGTTCAGTCTTGGAAGACTGCCCCATGTCAGATGTCAGGTCCCTGCCCATTTGTAGTACTCACCAACTGGCTGTAAATTGAGGTCCCCATAACATCCCCCCCTCACGTTCACAGGACTCAGGAAAGCATTTTACTTACACTTACTGGTTTATTATAAAGGATACAACTCAGGAGCAGCCAAACAGAAGAGCTGTATTGGGCAGGGTATGGAGGGGAAAGGGTGCCCTCTCTGGGTGTGCCACCCTCCTAGGAAATCAGTGTGTTCATTATCCTGGAAGCTTTCCAGGTATCCTTGTTCAAGAATTTTTATAGAAGGAGTTCCCGCTGTGGCTCAGTGGTTAACTAGGAACCATGAGGTTGCGGGTTTGATCCCTGGCCTTGCTCAGTGGGTTAAGGATCTGGCATTGCTGTGAGCTGTGGTGTAGGTTGCAGACACAGCTTGGATCCTGCGTTGCTGTGGCGTAGGCCGGAGGCTATGGCTCCGATTAGACTACTAGCCTGGGAACCTCCATATGCCGCAAGTGCAACCCTAGAAAAGGCAAAAAGACAAAAGAAAAAAAAAATTTTATAGAAATCAGTCTCTGGCACCCCCACTTCTAGAAGCGGGGGGTGGGAGTTGGGTTGAAAGTTCCCACCTTCTTATCATTTGGTCTTTATAGCAACCAGCCCTATTTTGAGATTATTTAGGAGCCCCACCCTAAGTTAACTCATTAGCATTAACTCAGGCATGACTGAAAATGGCTGGTTATGAATAGTGAAAGATGCTCCTATCACTTAGGAAATTCCATGGATTTTAGGAGCTCTGTGCCAAAAACCCAGAGCAAAGACAAAATATATTTCTTCTTATATCACAGTCACGTTCTCTGAGATTCTGAGTAAACATAAATATTTGAGAGATGCTGTTCTACCCAGTACAGTCACCAGAGCCTGTGAATTCTTCCTTTATAGTGTGTCTTGCATTTCCCCCACCTCATTTCTTTTTGTTCCTATTGCTAACATCCTAGCTCAGACTCTCTTCACTACAAAGTTTCTCTGTATTCATTTAGTCCATTTACTCAACAAATTTATTGAGTACCTACTATTTACCAGGTACTCTTTTATTCACAGGGATACAGAAGTAAAGACTCTGCACTGAGGAGCTCACATTGTAACGGGGGGACACATGGAGTAAAGAAACAAATACACATCAGGGGGAGATATGTGCGAAGAGGAAAACTAAGGGGGATAGAGGGTACTGTTTTACAGAGGTGATCAGAGAAAGCTCTGATAAAGTGGTGTTTGATCAGAGACCTGAGGGAAGAAAGGGGGAGGCAGTGTTTTGTTTGTAAGGGAAGAATGTTCCAGACTGAGGGAGTAGCAAGTGAAAGAGAGGGAGCCAGGAGTCTGTGTGACATGTTGAAGAAATACAAGGAGGGAGACCTGGGTATCTGGAATGGAGGCTAGGTGATGGCAGGGCTTTTTTTTTTTTTTTTTTTTTTTGGTTTTTATTCTGATCTGAATGAGATAGGAACATACTGGAGAGTTTTGAACTGAGAAATGCTGTAATCTGAGTTATATTTTAAGAGAATCTCTGACTATTGTGCGGAGGGGCAAAGAGGACTCAGGAAGACCGCTTTTCAGTAGTCCAGATGAGAGGTGATGGTGACTTGGAATAGAGAACTGGTGAGTGGTGGTCAAATTATGTGTATAGTTTAAAGGTAGAATTTACAATGGTTGTCGGGTATCAAAAAGATAAAGATGAGTAAAATGTTGGGCTTGAACACTGGGTTAAAATAGAATTGCTATTTACTAACATGGAAAAGACCCTGGAAGGAACAGGTTTGGGGTTAAAATAAGGATGCCTATCTTGGACACATTAATTCTTTGAGGTGCCCATTAGACTTCCTAGTGGAATATGTAACATTCAGGTGAATACATGAATCAGGAGTTCAGGGAAGAGGACTGGGCTGGAGATAAAGATTTGGGACTCATCAGCATGTAAATGATATTGAAAGCAATGGGATTAAAGTCACCTAGTGAAGGAACACTGAGAAAAAAATAGATTTGAGGGTTTTGAGGAATTCCAAACTTTAGAAGGTGAGAGGTTAAGGAGAGACAAAAAGAGTGGCCTCTAATGCAGGGAAAAGAACCAGGAAAGTATGGGATGCCAAATGAAGAAAAATGCTTCAAGAAGGATTAGCTGTGTCCAATGACATTTATAATAAGGTAATAAAATAGTAAGAGGAAGATTAATAATTCATTTGGCTACGTGGTAATTGGTGGCTTTGTCGAGGATTGTTTCTGTGGAGTAGTAGGTATGGGGGTCTGATTGAAGTGGAATATGGAGTCTGTCCAAGGAGTTTTGTTGTAAAGAACAGAGAACTGGGGTAATAGGGCGGTGGGATTAAAGGCTTCTTTTAAGGAGGGGGAAGTTATAGGATGATTCAGTAGCAAGAGGAAAATAGATGATACAGGAGGTAGAAGGCGCAAATAAAGGGATGATGTCCTTTAATAGGCAGAAGGGTGTTGGAGTCAGTTCAGAGGGAGAAGAGATAGATAGGAACTGGAAAGAAGACAAAATGTATGATTCTGAATACCTGATAAATTGATGGATGTAGTGGAATGGGTGGGAATTCTCTTATTAATTGCTGCTGTTTTTCTCAGGGTAGAAAAGAATTCAGGTCCCCAGCTCAGACTGTGAAGAGTGGAGATTTAGCAGATGGGAAGAGAAACAAGAAGTTGTGAAAGAATGTAAGAGTTTGGGTGAGTGTTTGGATTAGTAGAGACATTAGTAGGATTTCCAGGTAGCACAAGGGGCCCACGTGAAGTTAGTGCAGGTTAATTTAAGGTGAGACCAGTCAGCATAGTTGTGTGTGTGTGTGCCAGCTATGTTCAGTCGCCATAGGTCAAAGTATATAGTCTTCCATAGATCTGTATTTAAAAAAGGTTGGAGTTTTGTCAGGTAGTTTGAAGAAGGAGACTCAAGTCAAGGTAAGCAGGGTTCTGCAAAGAAATGATTATAATGTTAGAGTCGAAGGCATTCATTGGGTCTGCTAATCAACCAACCATCCAGTTCTTTTTCTGCATTCTAGCTCAGTTCCTGGCAAAGAGTAAGTACTCAGTACATGGCTGGTTGTTTTCACAGTGTTGAGGACAAGGACAACATTATCCGGAACCCACCTTGTCTTCAGGAAGCTTGTCTCCAGATTTGCCTATTAAAAGGCAAACTTCAGAGTCTATCCTATATACTGATGCCATACTAATCTTTTCTTTTTTTTATTTTATGAATTTTATTTCAATTATAGGTATACAAAGATCATCACACATCAATCTGATAGATTTTGTGTCCCAGACCCACAGTGCATCCCTCCACCCCCCAGATTGTCTTATTTGAAAAACCATGGTTTTCCAAAATCTGTGAGTCATTGTCTGTTCTGCAAAGAAGTTCATTCTGTCTCTTTAGTTTCCACATGTAAGCAGTAGCATTGGGTGTTGCTGTCTAATTGTCTGACTGGTTGCACTTTGCATGATAATTTCTAGGTCCATCCATGTTGCTGTAAATGTTGGTAATTCATTCCTTTAAATGGCTGAGTAAAATTCCGTTGTGTGTATGTACCATATCTTCCCTATCCACTCCTCTGTCGATGGGCATTTAGGTTGTTTCCATGACCTGTCTTCTTCCTGCTCTAACTGCTTTAGATGTAATTTAGGTTGTTTATTTGAGCTTTTTCTTGTTTCCTAAGGTGGGCTTGTATTGCTGTATACTTTCCTCTTAGAACTGCTTTTGCTGCATCCCAGAGGTTTTGGAGTATCGTATCTTTTTTGTCATTTGCTTCTAGGTATTTTTTAATTTCCTCTTTGATTTCTTCTGTGATCCATTGGTTGTTTAGTAGCATGTTGTTTAGTCTCCACGTCTTTGTGTTTTTGCCATTTTTTTTCTTGTTGTTGATTTCCAGTCATGTAGCATTGTGGTCAGAGAAGATGCTTGAAATGACTTCAATTTTCTTAAAGTTACTGAGGCTTGATTTATAGCCCAGGTTGTGATCAATCTTAGAGAATGTTCCATGCGCACTTGAGAAGAATGTGTATTCTGTTGCTTTTGGATGGAATGTCCTATAAATATCTAATTAAGTCCATCTGATCTAATGCTTCTTTCAGGG
>PVHT021183619.1:5929973-6134486 GCA_004024745.2 Catagonus wagneri | reverse complement strand
GATTAGAGGCTGGCTGTGTGCCTGAGGGATCTTTAGGCAGCCTGTTTACTGATGGGTGGGGCTGAGATCCCATCTGGATTATTGTTTGCCCTGGGGCTTCTTAGCGCTGATGGGAGAGACCAGATTTTCCCAGAAATGGCTACCTCCAGAGAAATGCAGGCTGATGAATGTTCCCAAGAGCTTCACCTCCAATGCCCTTCCCCTACAACAAGCCACAGTCACCCCTGTTTTCCCAGGAGATCCTCCAAGAATTGCAGTCAGGTTCCACCCGGATTCCTATGGAGACTGCTTTGCCCTTGGACCCAGTGCACGTGAAAGTCTGTGTGTGCCTTTCAAGAATGGGGTCTCTGTTTCCCCCTGTCCTGTGGAGCTCCTGCACCCAAGCCCCACTGGCCTTCAATGCCAAATTCTCCGGGGGCTCTTTCTCTCTGTGCCAGATCCCCAGGCGTGGGAATTTGATGTGGGGCTCAGAACTCTCTGTCCTGTAAGTGAGTCTCTGTGATATAGTTACTTTGCAGTTTGTGGGGCTTCCCACCCAGGAGGTATGGTGTTGCTTCTGTCGCATAATCACCCCTCCTACCTCTTGATGTGGTCTCCTCTTTGTCTTCTGGAGCAGAATATCTTTTTTGGAAGTTTACAGTCCATTTGGTTGAAGGTTGCTCGGCATTTGGTTGTAGTTTTGCTGTTTTTTGGGAGAGAAGCTGAGCTCCAGTCCTTCTATTCCACCATCTTAATCCAATCCCAGCGTTCTTGATCTTTTTTCCTTTTTTTGGAATGTGTTTCAGCCTATATGAGTATTAGGCTGGTATGAGGACAACGCAGAGAGGAGACAGGTGCCACAGTTGAAAGTGATTCTTTGAGCAGTTCTTTTTAACAAGTGTTGGACTCTAAGGATGCTTAGTTGAATAGAGGAGACCTGGTAGTGGCCCTGGAAGCAAGGGTTCGTAAGCTAGAGCATTACAGAAATGTGGGCCCGGCACGGGTGGGTGCCAGTAGAGAACTCGGGAGGTAGGTAATTTATTTTTAAAAAATTAAATTGAGCAATATAAAATTCCCAATATTTGACTGTGTTTCAGCTACAAAAGCAGCAATTCATAAGTTTCTTCAGTAAAATATTTCAACCTTTTGGTTTAAGGAGTCTCCTTTTTGTTTCACGATTCATGAGTTGGAGGAGTAAAGTGGAAATGGAATGCAAAAGTATTAAAAGATTTTTAATCTTTAATTAATCAGCAAGTAAAACTTTAAAAGGAGTTGGTAGCCTGCTGTTTTAACAATACGTATAATTAAGATATTATGGTAGTTCCCATTGTGGCACAGTGGAAATGAATCCAGCTAGTATCTGTGAGGATGTTGCTTCGATCCCTGGCCTCACTCAGTGGGTCAGTAACCTGGCGTTGCCATGAGCTGTGGTGTAGGCTGCAGATGTAGCTTGGATCCGGAGTTGCTGTGGCTGTGGTGTAGGCTGGCAGCTGTAGCTACGATTCGACCCCTAGCCTGGGAACTTCCATATGTCACACAGGTGGCCCTAAAAAGACAAAAAAAAAGATGTTATGTCATGTTTCTTTTCTTTCTAGATAAAAAGAATTTTATGTATATATTTTATACTGATAAATCTTATAATTTAGAAATCCCCTTTCAATTACAATTATGTTCTTGCCTCATACTGTTCTTCATTAGACTATAACTGTATTAAACAACACTTTTTCTTTTTAAGACAAAATGTTCCATTTGAAGAATACACAAGGCTTCAAAAAAGACTCAAGGACATACAGAGAAGACATAATGAATTTCGAAGTTTAATTTTGGTTCCTAACATACCTCCAACAGCATCCATCAATCCTGTTAGCTTTCAGTCATCAAACATGATTCCAGGCATGGAACTGTCCTTTCCTCCTCATATACAGGTATGAGCATTTATTTTTAGGGAAAAAAAGTAAAATACTTTGATACTTTTTTACCTGAATGGTCAAAAACCTCAATCTTTCCTTACCAGAGAAATCAGCTGAAGCCCAGTGGATTCGAAACTATTCCATCCTTTAGCGATGGAGTGCTAGAAGTGAAGTCTCCTATTGGGCAATTGAAAGGACGAAGCTTGACTGATAAGTCTTTGAGAAAATGTTGAATTTATAGTTCATTCATATAATACTAATTACTACTGAGCAATTTTTAATGTGCTATGCATTTTCCATACAATAATTTATTTAATCCTAATGAAAAGTGCTTTGAGGGAAGGTATTATTCCCAGTTTGCAGTTGAGGAAGCTGAGTCAGAGAGGTGAAGCGACTTGACTAAGGTCATCACTTAGGCAAGTGAGGGTTGAGTTTCATACCTCAGTCTCTCTGATTCCAAAAGCTGAGTTTGTTCTGCTTTATCAGATCCTTGAGATATTGAGGGAATCAAATTGATTGGATGATTTTCAAAAGATGAACTGTTAATAAGCAATGACATTTTATAATGTAAGCACTGAAGATTTTATTCACTGAATTAAATCTCGAAGTGCTTTGTTTATATAATAAACTGCCATTAAACTCTAATCTTGTTAGAAAGTTGCCATATAAAGCACGCCTGGGCCCTGCATTACTAATACCCAGTTCACTCCCTGGTGAATTTTACACCTAGAGAAGAGCAGACTTTGGGTTTTGGCTTAAGGCTAGAGCCTGAGGCAGGAGAGAAACAAGGACTTAGTTGGCAGTCTAGCCCATGCTGCTGTGTTCTTAGAGTGCGAAAATGGTCATTCTTTCCTTGCCAAATGTTGTAGGCCTGAATAAAAGATGCACTGAGGTTGCTGCCGAACAGTTAATTTTCCACCAGTTTTTCTACGTCTCTTTTACTGTGCTTTTTCTGTTTTTGTTTTTTCTTTTTTTTGCACATTTAAGGAGGAACAGCATCAAAGGGAGCTCTCTCTACTTCGCAAAAGACTAGAAGAACTAGAAACTACACAAAGAAAACAACTAGAGGAACTTGGATCTCCTGGGGAGTGATACTCTTGGAGAAAAGACAGATCAAAAGGGATGAAATCAGTGACTCAATAAAACTTGAAGTGTGAATGTATGTGGCATTTAGATACTTTATTATTGTTTGCCAAAACACTTGAATGTGCCTCAAGAAAAGGTACCAGCTACATGCTGTATTGCATGAGTATCAGGATTTTAGGGGTGTAGTAATGACAGGTAAAGTATTAAAATGGGTTTAGAGATATTTAGAATATTATTGACCACCCTTTGAGGATGTAAAGTAAATGAAGAAATGAACTAATTAGGGAATCAAGTTTTTAAATTATTAATTTTACTCTGTTGATTTTGGGGGTGGGTATTTTGCCTGAAATATGCCCATGTTGAATTCCCTTTCCCTTTTCTTTGAGATGCTTGGCAATGATTGAGTCAGTAAACATTTTCTGGTTTACTATATATAAGAGTTATAAACCTCTAGTTCTTGAAAAAAGGTGACAATTTATAAGCATAAAAATAAAAAGTGAAATATATATTGCAAAACACTTTTTCTAAAAGCTGTGTGCACATAATTTATTAAAAAGCTTAATAAATATTTTTCTAACTATATTGTTATGTGTTTAATTTTATTTTAACCATATAGTGTATATTTAGTGATGTAGACGAGCTTACTGATTTTGGCTTTGTTGCATTAGAATAGAAAATAACAAAGGACAAATATTAAATCCTGTGACTGTATAAAACAAGGGCCCTTCATTTTAAAAGCTGAACTCAGCTGGGGTCCCTTTAGAAATATTGTTGGTATTTAACTTTGCCTCCCACTGCTTTGGATCTAACCGAGTTATTATCAATATTTTATTATAAATGTTTTATTTCTGTGTGTCCCTAAATATTCCATCACTTGCTTTTTTATGTAACATCTTTCTTTTAAAGGCATTTCTGCTGGAATAACTTCACGTCAACAAGGCAAAACTCAAGTCTGCCAGACTAAGTGGAATGTTCATTATCCAGACGTCTTCACATTCACGTCCAAGTTGATAGTGGAGGCCAAAAGTAATTGTGTAGCCTTAACATCATTTAGAAGAAACTAGATTTACTTACTACATAATGTAGCTGCTAATTTACAGAGCATATACGGTGACACTTTGTTTCTGAAAAATAATTAATTTCCATGGAGCCACTTGGAATTAAAAAAATCTATTATAACTAGAAAATTTGAAGCAAGAAAAAGGCAAAGTCCACATTTACATCAAAATGTTTATTTTTTGGATATAGACATTTAAAACATTCATCTCCAAGAACTGCTTCAATCAGGTATACAATAAGAAATAGACTTTAAATCCCTAATACAGAAAAAGGTAACAGAATTTATTTTGAAATGCTGCTGTAGACACTAGTGTTAGAAAAAAAAAGTTTATAAATGATTTTGCACCAAAAAAATATGCAAAGAAACTTGAAAATAGAAACTGTTTGCCATTTGTTTCTCTGGTTGCTGTTTAATATAGACCCCAGTGACTGATTGTCTTCAGCACACATCTAATTTGGCCATTTACTGCGTTTGGCTGATGTGATCCAAAAACGTGATCCAGATAGTGCTTTCCACTGGAGGATTGACAAACACGCTACATACATTAGTGAATCTTCACACCACCTCAGTGAGGTAGGTTAGAAATAGTATACAGAAATTGAGGCACAAAGAGGTAAGTGACTTGCCCAAAGTTCCCAGCAGCACAGTCCCTGGAAAAGGAGGTAAGTCTCCACACAGGACTCACGTGCCAGAGAGCTGGACAGGGACACCCTCATGTAGCATTTACGAAATACTTAGATAAAGCTGAAGCTGATCCTTTGAGTTTTCCGAGCATTTCTGTACCCTAAAGAGGGGAAGTCTTTTGGGCAACTCTCCTACCCTTGGCTCTCAACTCTCCTGCTGTTCTCTTAGGAATGCCTTCACATCTAGGCTCTAGCAGCCTTAGATAGGGACCAGACCTCTCACCTTTATAAGTAACCTATTTGGTAGTATTTTTGAGGTGTGTCCATTGGACAGACAGTGGTCAAAAGTGACAGGATTGGGAAGGTGCTATCAGGGCAATAAATGCTGATTTTTCTCTGATCGGTCTGTTGAGGTGTCACCTCAAACTCTTCCCCAGACAGTGAGGAGCAAAAAGAAGTGCATTTATTTAAGACAGATTCACATTTTAATCCTGATATACCCCATACAGTGTTGGTAAATGATTTTAAGGAATGTGTGATCGGTGTCTTATTTGCCACTTTAAAAAATTTCTTTCCTTAATCTGGGATTTGGAACACCAAGGATAAAAGGTGCCACAAAGAAAGTTTGAGAGTTGCCAATTACACTTTTTACTTCTGGTTTAATAGAAGGAAAACACAGTGGTATTAAAATTGGTCTTGAGCAGCAAGAATTCAGGAATAAAAAATCAGCAATAAAAAGACTACGATATAACTAGATAGGGAATTCTTTTAAAAAAAGGCATGAATAAAACAGGTATTTTGTAACTCTCTCTTGTGAGGAATACTTTCAAAAAGTACATAGTAAGACTAAGATACCAAGTTGTATACTAATATTTTTCAGGCCATGGGCCTCAAATATATATATATTCATATATAATACTCCATTGTGAACAGCAATTTCATGAAATGTAAAATGTATTTTTTTTTTAAATCACACACAAGTATATATAACCACAAGGTTCACCAGAAATCTAAAGCAAGGAGCTAGCAGTATAGAAATGTACGATGAGGGAAGTGAATTAATTACTCTTCTACAGATAGTTTTAATTGAAGTTTTTAGACACAAACTAATGATTTTTTTTTTTTTTTTTTACTATAGCCAACATGTCCACCATCAAATACATTCAGTATGAAAAAATAAAGGAAGATACTTTGAGATAGAGTGTCTGGGCAAAATGCTGTCGCGTTTAACGAAGCCTGCCCCCCCTCCTTGCTTTAGAACTCCTCAGTGAAATGGAGGTGAGTTGGATGGAGTACAATTGGCGACCACTGAAAAACACGAGCCCTTTCAACAATGTTGCAACACTGTTAGTTTTTGGTTTAAAAACACACACACACACACACACACACTCACAAATGCTAAGTGTACACACTACCAAATTCTGCGGTCAGCTTTTCCAAGAACTACTGGGGAAAGTTTCAATGCTGTAAATCCTCGAGGTTGCCCTAACACCCCCACCTTGTTTCCAAATGACTCATTTCACATTTTGTTTTGCTCATTGGCAATGTCCCTTTTCTGCAGAGGTGCAGTGTAGTCACAAGTGCTACATAGCTGTAGTTTTCAAACAAAACCACTTTTATCATTGTGCTTAAGTGGAGACTGTAGTTACAATACTGACCCTTGCTTACTGGCCCGTATTCTCTGTAAACAAGGAGGCTGTTTGCAACAACCACTTCAATTCTATTTACAGAAAGGTTCCCACAGTACACACACAGGCACAATGGTTGGTATGTGCTTTCTAAAAGCTGTGCATGTGCCTTGGTCTCTTAAAAGACGGTACTCAGAGTGGAACCTATGTGCAAACTTAAAAAATTAACGACACAGAGTAGCTCAAGCAGCCATTTTGCTCCCAAGTCGTCTGAAGAACTTTGCCACATTAAGCCAGGCCCCAGAGTGCTTACATCCACTTGCATTTCTTCTTTTCATCAAATAAGACTTTTACATGCAAGAGTTGTTTCTGAGCTTCTTCCAGCCCTCGTTCTCTTTCTAGTTTATTTAGAATCTGTTGACAATTAGAACAGTTATTTTAGATATTGAGGTTTTAGCATTACAATTCTGGTTTTTTTGCATTCCTGATGCTGTGAGTGGTAAAATCTGTATGAAACAGATGCCAACATTTTGTTCAATCATTTACATACTCACTTTGCAAGTTGTTTTGCTAAGTCATTATCACAGGATCAACAACACTTTGGCTTAAAATAGAAGATTGCAAGAAATACCAACTATTTGCTTACAAATATGAGGCCAGACTTCCAAGGCCCTGTTTTATGCATTATGTCATAGCCATTCCAAGCACAGCAAGCATTCCTGGGCAGCCAGCATGCAGGCAAGTATTTCTTCTTAAATGCAGCAGGCAGGGGTATCCTGGTTAGAGATGAATATTCCCCTTCCCTTCCCTCCCCTCCCCTCCTGGGCAGTGTAGTCCCCTCCTCTCCCCCTCCCCTCCCCAGTGCTTCCCTTCTAACCCCTGACCCCTGGAAAGAGGGATGCTTATCATGTTTAAGGAACTCATTGCCTCTACCCTACCTTAGAGCTTCACTTGATCTTCAAGTAGCAAATGGAATTGGTGAGCTATTCTCACCATTGACATGGATAGCCTGTCCCAGCATGACTGAGTGGGGGGGAATCAGGGAAGGGGGAATTAACATATATTTGGAAACAGCGCATCTGATGACTGTGTCTGTGTGAATTCCCAAAGAAAAAAATCCAGATTAAGGAGAATTAATCATAAAGGAGAATGGTTTATTGAAATAGTTGCTTAAGTTAGAAATATGTCATACTTTACTGAATACAGAATCTAGGCAATTTAACAAGCTTAGCTTTCATTTTAGCTGATTACAATCAAGCATAAGCTGGCCCCCTTTTATCAAGACCACTACTTACTCATCAAAGTTAACTGTCAGTGTGGCTATCGGCCCCATTAACTCAAAAGTAAATGGCGGAACCAAAGGTGGGCAGCATGATCAAATTATGAGGGGCAGCCACGTGCAGGGTCTGGCTTGGTGCCAGGATCCCCCATCTCAGACGCTTCCTGGCCTCCCTTTCTGGCCATGTGGGATGCCAGAGCTGTCCTGAGACCTGCAAAATGCTTTATAACCAAATTCTGATGACTGAATCATAGCTAATTTTTAAGATGTTATTTAAAATCTTACCTCATCAAAATATTTTATGATGTATTTGTAGATTTCTGTCAAGGCCACTTCTTCATTAAATTCATTTTCATGTTTCTTAAAGAAAGAAAGCCTTGTTGAGAGAATCCGAAATGGCTTTTAAAAAAAAAGTATCCAACAATCTTATTTCTACTTTCCAGTAATACCTTAGATTCCTGAGTTAAGAATTCTTCCATCTCTGAAGATGACAATGGAGGCAAATCCCTGATTGCTTTGTAATAAGATTTCACTTCCTCTTTGTAGGTTGGGATATCCTTGGCATAGAGAAGTTTATTAGTTGGTGCTTCCTGAAAAAAAGCAACCATCGCCAAAAGAGTTTTAAAAACCATAGGGAATTTATAACAGTACCAGTGTAGCTGAACCGCCGCCACTGTTACTACCTCCTGGTAACAAGGCTTCTTTCTTCATGCAGCAGGCCTTCATAAACGTTGACTGAATGACTGACTGCTATCCAGATAGTTCTGGTGAGTCACTGTTATTTTCAGCCAGATTAAATGCTAATATATTCTGCCTTCCTCTCATAAAAGAACTAAAATTATTATTTTTGCATGATTTTGAGTTACTGTAACAATGGAACTTATTTCAATCATAGTTCGTTACTAATAGTTGTAAAAAGCCTGAATTAAAACATTTGCTCTCATCCTCACCCACCAGTGAATTCTGGCATCTATAAAAGACTTGATTGTAGGTCTGATTGAGCCCTTTATATAACGCTGAACGTGGTAAGTAATTGGCAGTGGCAGATTCTCCTGCTTGTCCCTTCTCTTTTACTAGATTTAAAAGATCTTCCAGTGTCCTCAAGAAAACACATAGTCACTATAGTATTGGTGGTTCTGATGGCTGGTTTTGCAAAAGTCTCCTGGCAGTTTGAATTCTTTTTTTGTAATTATAACAATGATATGAAATAAGTGAAGATTTGTTTTTTTAAAGTTACTTTTCACAAAATTAAAATTCTACTGTCAAAGAAAAAATTAATAGTCAATCTCAGAAAGAAATGGAAAAATTTATTCAAGCCAACCTAAGGATTATAACCTAGGAGCCATCCTCCCAGAAAACCCTGAGGACTACTCTGAAGAGGTAAGCAGAGGAGGCCAGTCTAGAGGACGTGGAGAAGGGTGTGTGCAGTCAAACCCATCTTGGCAGGAGGTAACCGCTATTCACAAGCAACAGACACCTTAATGGTTTTAGTGCTTTTCTAAGTGTGGGAAGAGGCAAGAATCCAGAATTTCTCCTGAAAATATCTAACTATCGGAGGGCCAGCTCTGTCAGTTTGCCCAGAGTACAGAGTGCCTCATCCTGATCTTTACATTGACTTCCTTTCAGTGTGTACTGTAGGTCAGTGACTGAAGTGGTTGATGACTTCATTGTTTATTTTACAGTCCCCTGCCTTTCAGTTTTAAAAGCCATAGGGAATTTATAACAGTACCAGTGTAGCTGAAGACCCAGCTTGGGGAAGCATTTCATGACCAGGAATGCTCATTCCCAGGTCAGGCGAGGCCTAGTTGCTAGGCCACTGGATTTGCTATTTACTGGACCAATCAGGCCCTGTTAACAGTAACCAAAAGCCTCTGGATGGCCTTACTAGTCTGTCATGGTCCAGGAAACGGTTCCCTCCTGTTGCTTCTTCCCATTTCTAGAATTACATTACCATCACTTCAAGTTGCCTAGTTGTTTTTTGTGCTTTTTTTTTGGAGGCCCAGTAACATTTGGTAATGTAAGAAAACAGTAATCTTATAAATTAGGCAGAATACAAGTAACAGAGTTGGTAACGTTAATAAGGTCACAGTAAGTATTTAAGCTAAGAACTTACATTATCTGTAGCCCAGTATCTCCCCAGGTCATCTGGTCGATCGCTGTCTTTAAGGGAAATGATACATTGGTGCTGTACATAAAGTTCACCAAGTGTGCCTGTACATAGAAGGTGAGTGTTGGGTCATCATGACCCCTTAAACGATTGAGAAAGGAATGTTATCTTCTAAGGAGTTACATAGTGCCAGAAGAAGAAACGCTGATCTTTATGGTTCAACAGGTATTTCTGCCATTGGGGAGGTCTGGTTAATGCAGGATGCAGATGTGTGCTCTGGAACACTTAGAGGGGAGGGAGAGACCCACAAGGGCAGGGAAAAATTCAGTATTGAGTATATGAATCAGTAGTCACATCTTAAGATGTTTTTCTTAAGATATGAATACAGATTACATCACTACCCAGGGAAGATAGGTGAGTTAATGATACAGCCAGTACATTTTAAAATATATTGATGGCTTGAGGAATCCTTCTGAAGGATGCCTAGCCTGAGCTATTTCTGAGATTCTTTTCACCTCTTAGGTTTAAGTAGAACCCACAAATCATGTGATTGTTCATTCAATAAAGATTTATTTAGCCAGGCTCTAGAGTAAGATTTGAATGAAGACGACCAACCACTGCCTGCCTTTAAGAAGCTTACAGTCTACCAGGTAAGACGGATCTTCCTAGTGCTTACTACACACGATACCAGTCATCAGCAGCAGGGTGCAGAGCAAAGAAAAGGGCTGTACGGTGAGATGTATGATCTTAAGCAAGACTTGTGACCTCTTAGAACATCAATTTCCTTATCTATAAAATGGGGGTAATAGTAACTACTTAACGTAGCTCTTATGAGGATTAATTGAAATCTACCAAGAACACAGTAATCAATAAACAGCCATGTTTACTATGGATAAATAACCATTTAAGTGTGTGTATATATATATATATATATATAATATATAATATATATAATATATATACATTTATTTTAGGGCCACACACCTGTGGCATATGGAAGTTCCCAGGCTAGGGACTGAATCAGAGCCGTAGCCCCCAGCCTACGCCACAGCAACACCAGATGCAAGCCGCATCCGCAACCTACACTACAGCTTACAGCAACGCTGGATCTTAACATACTGATTGAGGCCAGGGATTGAACCTGAGTCCTCATGGATATTGGTTGGGTTCCTTGCTGCTGAGCCACAACGGGAACTCTCCCATTTAAGTATCTCTCAGTATACTGCATGCTAGGAAGAACTTTCTTGGTCACATGAAGAAAGCACGCTGGAGATACTTCAGGGGAACATTCACAGAATGGGTGTATTTAGACTGCTGCGAGTCTCCTACAGTTTCTGGCACACACGGGAAGTCATGTTTGTTGAATTAATAAGACAGAGGGGTTATGAGACAGGAGAGGGACAAGCAAAGTGATAGGAAAACAAGTTTATGGTAAGTTTGGGAAAACTAAAAGCTGTAGCATTGAAAGTTTACGGTGGATTCAGCAAGAAAATGATGAGGCCAGAAAAGACTCTTGAAGCCCAGTCCAGAAGGACCATGTGGCCCTGTGAAAATTTTATCTGGCAGGTTACCGTGTTTAAGCCTGACAAGATGAGACTTATGTTTTAGAAAGATAGCCTGAGATAGATAGTGAAAGAGGGATGAGGTGTGGGCAGCAGGGACCAGGGCAGCAGTCAGGAGACAGTGAAACGTATGATCTTAAGTAAGCAATCTTCTCCTAGAAGAAGGGGTGAAGGGCTAGGGCGGAGGAATGGCAAGAGGACAGAGGTGATTAGGAACCAACTGGAGATAGAGGGGGGAGGAAGGAGGAGTGGAAGATAATGCCAAGGACTCTGCCATGACAGACTAGGCAATGCTAAGAAAATGAAAGTCAAAAACTGTGAGTTTCAAATTAGACTAGGAGTCTGAGGCACCCAGGAAACATCCTTCCACCAAACAGCCACTGCTCAGCGTGAAAATATTCTTTAAATCCATTAGGTACAGGTATTGCTCAGTTTAATGTATTTTGGAGTACTTGAAGACTAAAACATCTCTTTCAGTTTCCTATTTTTAATCTTTTTTTTTTCTTTGCTTTTTAGGGCTTTTGCTTAGCAAAGAAAACCATAAGGAAAACAAAACTGAGGTTTCTGATTATAAACTGACAAACTGGAGGTATTAGAAATCTCAGGATTTTCTTTCCCATAAGAAATTTTTTATATTCAAACAGACTCCTTTAAGTATAGTCAGATGGAATTCATTTTGGCAAATTTCAGGAGTTTCATAATTTGGGTTCCTAGTTTATTAACATCTGTAGAATGTTTCTCTAGGAAAGAAAGAAAACGTATACTCTGTACTAAGGGATCATAGGCAGAGGGCAGGGGCAATTATTTTGTTTTCCACTTAAACTAGATAAAACAGAAATGAGAGAATTTTTAAAGAAAAACAAATTTTCAGTGACCATCACTGCCTTTCTTTTTAGCTGGTGTAGGTTCATGTTTACAAGGAAGACAGAATGCTTCAGACTCCTAGGAATACGCACAGGAAATAAAGCTGAGCCTTACCTTCCCAAGTTGCTGCTCTGTGAGAGAAAACGCGTCCATGAATGCCTGGGCGATTACTGACAAACAGCCGTCTATGTGGGGCGTCTTCTTAATGTCAAAGACAAACTGAGGGTTCTTCAGGATGTTTACCCAGAAGCGAAGAGGCAGGCTGTTCGGAGAGAGAAATCTCTCTTCAAATACAGCTATTCATATGAGGTGGCTGCTCTGTTTATCACAGTTTGTAAACGGGTGTTTTTGTCCTTGTCATTGAAATAGGCACGTTTGCTTTGCCAAATATACCAAGCAACAGATGGCAACATCACTCAGAACAAGAAGGGGTTAAACAGTCAGCGCTCTGAAAGGGAAGCCTGGAGGAGGGGAAGTCTGAAAGTGGCCGCTGACAAGGATTTTCTCCACACAGTTCTAGATGATATTAGATAACGGTTACCAATGAGAACATCGCATCAGATCTCCAGAACCTGAGTGCTCACCCCTTCTAAGTGCTACACCCTGGCCTAAGCCACCGTCATCTCTCACCCGGATTGTTCACCCCCAGCTTCCACCAGTCAATCTCCCACAGCTACCAGCAATCCTCCTCATACAGAATCAGGTCCTGTCTCTCCCTCTGCCCGAAACCCTCTGCGGCATTCCATCCCTCTCTGGCCAAAACCCTGGCATGATCTAGGCCGGGCCCTCATCTCCTCTCCACCCTACTCCTGCCACCTCCCCAGCCTCCTCGCTCTTCCTCACGCATACCAGTCCTTGTGCCTCAGAACTTTGCTTCTGTCCACCTTCCTGAAACTGTCTTGCCCCAGACGGTCTCATGGCTTATGGTCTCTTTCAAGACCTGACCCAAAAGTCATCTCCATGAGGGCTCTGACCACCCTGTACGGTCACTCTCTGTCCTTTTTTCCCCCTCTGTGCACTGTGCTAATCAATCACCTTCTAATATAATTTACCTATTAAAATGCAAGCTCTGTGAGAACATGGATTTCTGTTTATTACTTTATCTCCAGCACCTAACAGTACTTGGCACATAGTACTCAAATATTTGAATATGAACTTAGGCGTCCTTCAGAGTCCTCTGGCCTAATTACCTCCTCGTATGAGCTGCTGGGCCTCCCAGTAGCTCCACTCTTCTGACTAGTGACCCTGCTACAATCTTAACAGTGAACTGGGAGCTTGCAGTACCCCAGCTTGTACGGGAGTAGCAGGGCCAGGAATCAGAGGCTGGCATATAGGGAGGGAGGGAGCAGAAGTAGAGTTGGGTCAGACCTGAACCTCTGGAACTTCAGCTATTAATACTTATATACTATGGTCTGGCTAACTTGGGTGCTTAGAAGGGTTCGAGCTTACACTGAGCAATTCTTTTACATCATAACTCAGACTTATTCAGCTCATGCACAAAGTATTTCAATTAGAGGTAATGAGCTATATTTCTTTAGTGAGGAGAAATTTAATTTGGATGCCTCAGCTTAAAGTGTTAAACAGAGCACAATCCTTTGACTAATTCTCATGGTATCTGAGTACTGCATTTGATCAAATAAAAGCAGAAACTTCTATATGGAATAGGCAAATAGCTTGGAAACTGCAAAGTGATTAATTCCCTGAGGGACAAATTTAAAAGTCTTCTCTAATGGAAAATTACATGCAAAATCCGCAAAATATTAATTGATTTCTCATCTTTTTTGCTGGTCAAGCTAAACTTGTTTTATCATTCCATAAAAAGTCTTTTTTATGCATTAAAGATAACAGAGTTTGTTTACTCTGTCCTAAAGAATAGGATTCTCAGTAAAAGGAATATGGTTTTGTTGATTGTTTAAAAATAGTAACTGACCAAGAAACTGCTTTGACGTGACAGCTGAAAAGGCAAAAATTTCTAATAAAGGATTAAATGAATCCTTCTATAACTATCCATGCCCTTCTTTTAGTTAAGATTCTGTCCCAGATTCTTAAAAACAGCAATCACCTACTGCCTGTTCCCACCTGTTTGTTTTCCAAATGTGTACGACATCAGGATCTGTGATTTTTTTGTTTTCAGCCTGGGCATCCAAAAAGTCAAAAAAGTATTTTATAGCAAATGGGGCTTTGCTGTTGGGTAAACTCCAAATGCTTCTAAAAAGTTTTTCGAGCACAGAGTGAATTGCTACCTAAAAGAGAACAAACATCAGATTTGGAAGATTAACAAAACAGTGGTTTTGAAAACACGCTGAAAAATGAAATCCAGGTTCAGAGATAACGATGTACAAAACAGAAAAACAAGCTAAAGAGAAGGTACTTAAAATCATCAAATGAGGCCAACATTCGCAGTATAAGACAAAGATCCTGAAAATCCATGCCAGGTTTAGATTTGGTTCATAAGCTTCTTGCTGATAACAACATTGTTTAGTCAACAGGGAGGCTATCTTAGAAATCTCTAGCAGTTGAAATGTCCAGTTGTAGAGCCATATACATAAACCAAGAAGCCACGGATGTTTGGATTTTATTAGTTATGTTCAGCCCAGAAAAACTCGAGATGTTGCTCAGTTCCCGGAATTTTTCCTGTGGCATATATTTCCATCGTAGGGTTTTACTGTGTACTTTCCAAAGCACTTGATTGTTTTACAAAAACCAAAAGGGCAGATGAGAAAATCAAGAGGCTCCGGCTGTCCTTTACGCACCAATCTCCTAAACCCTAAGCAGCCAGTCTGCTATAATCTGAAGAAGCATGTCCATCAAGAGAGTACAGCCAGGTGCAGATAATAGCATTTATATTGCCAGTCATTTCAGGAAAAAACAAGATCACCACAGACTTCTGTTAATCCCACTAGAAGCCAGATAAAGTAAAATTTGTGCCTGATTTGGCATTCCTCTGATTTTCACATCTGACACTGATCTGTGAACAGAATTCTTAATTTTAAAATGACCTCCCCACCTTTCATTCTGTTTGCAATTCATAGAGGGAGTTTTATTGCTCATTTATAATAACAAACAAAAAGGAATAATTACGCTGTCAACCTAAAAAATAACAATAGTGCAGTGGTGGGTAAAGGGACTTGAAACAATATTAAATCCCTGATTAAAGATGTTATGGTAGAAATTTATAAAGTGCTTTATCTTTGCAGTTTATAAAGAAAAGGGGTAGAAAGTGTTTGCAATTTAAACTTTCATTTTGCTTTGCTAGGAGGCACAAGGGATTTGTAACATTTTCACACTTCAGTGAAAATTAAGTCAAACACATCATACACCCCCAAGGTAGCCATAAAAGCGCTCCCAGAACCATAAGTGTACCTTGGTCGACAGCAGCTTTGTCAGATACATTTCTTTTACTTTGAACTTGTGCTTCCCTCGATGTCTCTTTCCCTGCACATCTTGGAATGCTTCCGAATCTGGTAAAATCTAAAAAGAAGGCAGATTAGAAGTGTTACCCAAGGAGAAGGTTTGTGCTGCAGAAGGCATCTGATCCGGCAGGAGCACAAGAAAGCCTGAACTTACCAAATGGCAGTGGTCTTCTGAGTATTCCACATCTGAACACCATGGAAAGAGGGAGAGAAAACAGTGCATTAAAAAAACAAGGGCCAACTGGATTTCTCCTAAGAGTCCCCCATTTGTGCTATAAACCAAAGAGGTTACTTGTGCTCTCCATGGCTATATTTCTCCCCCCGACCCCTTGCTGTGTCTGAAGACCTTAAGGACAGTGTGAAAATAGGAAGGCCAGAGACTGGAGTCAAAACACCTTGGGAAGTGTTAAGACAGGCTGAAGATCATTTGCGGGTGGGACAGGAGACGTTCAGGTCCCATTCATTTAACAAATGGACCTGGAGCACCTACTGTGTGCCAGAGGCCACTAGGCAAGCAGCAGTGTATAGGACCTAGCTCCCTGTACCCTAATGGAATTCACATCCAAGCCAATGAGAGACTCATACTAATTGCAAAATTAATATTTATATCCTTGTGATAAGGGTTGTGGGACAGAATTATATTCTAAGAAAGTGTCTAACAAGGGACTGGCCTAGCCTGGGAGGTTCCCTGAGGAAGGGATGTTGGAGCTGAACCTAAATGAATGGATAGTGAACCAGACCAGTGCATGGGCGGGGGCGGGGGCGGGGGGGGGAGCCCTTCTAGGATCTGGAAGAAGGTCACAAAGCAAGTGGAGAGCAGCAAAGAACTAGTACATTCAGGAAGAAATGGGGCTGTGGAGGGAGTGGTAAGTGCAAGGAAGGGAGAGATTAAGGCACTTGAGTTTTTCTTCTAAGATGTCAGAGACCAAGAACATCTTTTTTTTTTTTTTTTTTTTTTGCCACACCCTTGGCATGTGGAAATTCCTAGACCAGGGGTTGAACCTGCACCACAGCTGCAGTCTTGCCAGATCCTTAACCTGCTGTACTACAAAGGGACTTCCAAGACTAGAATACCTTGAAATGCTTATGGAAAAAAATATAATAGTGGGGAGGAAAGCAAGTGAGCAAGTGCAGGCGAGAGGAGAGATTATCTGGTGTGAAGAAGGCTCAGAAAGTCGGGGAAAGGACAATGCGATCTGAAGCATGGAGAGAGACAGGCCTTGATGGAAGGGCAGCCCTGCAACGTTGGGGAGTGAGGACGAGGAGTGGGAGATTTGGCGCTGGCTGTTGAGGAAATTCTGATTTCCATTTTCTCTCTGAAGTACCGGGTGAAGTCATCTGCTGATAGGCAGGGGAGTTGTAGGGGGTCAGTGCAGCGAGGAGAGAAGGGAGGATTATGGAGAAGCACAGTATGAACAGGCTACACTAAGGGCCCTGGTGGAGACATGCACCATGAATTTACAGGGCTCCGGCTGTGCTGTGGGCCTTACCCTTGTGGCTCCTCAGCTGTAGGACAGGAAAGGCTCGTAGCTGGGTTCTTCCAGGGCTGGGCTGGGATTTTCACAGAGGAGGTAATGAAGGACAGGGGGCAAGGGTTTTGGAGGGTTAACAGGAAAGGAAAGTGTCAAAATGATGACTCTTAGCTGGATTGGATAGGGAGGAAGCAGAGGTGTTGACTGCCTCCAAGTCCCCATTAAGTGATCCAAATACTAGCTCTCCAAATAACAAGCTCTCAAAAGGCCAGCCTTTGAAGTCTGGAATACACAGCTCTTGCACTCATTACAGCACAAGGACACCCACCAATCCCCCTGGACCAGAAGACAGCTGCCCTCTGAAAGATGGTGTCTCTCACTAGAGCCTGACATAATGATGGACAGGAGATGGTGGCGGGATTCTGCAAGGGGTAACTTACAACCTACCAGGTTATACTGTCTAATTGGGAGCCCTGCCTTTCCTGTTCGCACCTACCAGGCTGCTCCTAGCACTGAATCCAGAAATCAGGAAGCCCCAGCTCCCGCTGTGTGTATGAACAGACCCTTTCCCTGAGGCCCAGAACCTTTCTGAGTGCTGAATTGATTGCTTTGGCTTGGTTATAATTTCTCTGGAGACAAACCTGGAAGACCTAGGGATTTTCTCATGGCACTGTCACAGTGTTTTCCTGCCCCGAGGCTATCAGGGTGATAGGAGAGAGTTCAGAGGCTGGCCTACAAAGCTTTCCCACAAAGCACCCTCTGTAGTTTGTCTCCCACTAGGAGATCTGGGCTAAGTGAATTATCTTGTTTGTTCAGAGCTTGCAGGACTCTGATCATCTGCAGGCTTCCCTCATTTTGCCAGGGGGCTCCCCTTTCTTAGCCCCCATCCTATTGAGGAGCTGGGAAAAGAGTTACCATGGCTAAGATTCTGCCCTGAGTTTAGGGCTGTTAATGACGGCAACTTCCTCAGGGCCAGGCAGCCCGAGGCAACCACTGTTTACAGTTTACTGTAAACTCCTCCTAGTTCACGTCCTTAGGACCAGAAACAGATGGAAAGGGCTTTTCCCTGCTGTCAGAGAATTATTATATGGCAACAACTCGGTCTCATCTTTGTGACATCTGAGAGAGGCAAAAAGTGATACTTTCTCAAGTTGAGGGAGAACAAAAGCTTAACAGCATTATGTCAGTTACCTGAAGTAAAATTTGCTATCTTCTTGAAGACCTTTATAGTGGATCCATTTGATATCTGAAAGCAAAGATAAAAAATATATGAGTTTTCAAAATTTAATGTATTTCTCAACTTTACCCAGGAATTACACGGCTGGATGGCTCTTACATTCTCTCACTTATTCAATGAAATATTTATCAAGAAGTCCTATGTTCCGGGCACTGGAGGCTGAGGCTATAATGATGAGCAAGACACTGTCTCTGCCCTCAAGGAGCTCATGGTCCTGTGAAGGAGGCACTCATGGCCGTGAGAGGCAGTGAGGCAAGTGCCAGAAGGTGGAGGCCAGGCTGCTGTGGGACCAACGGGAGGTGGGCCAGCCTTAGACGAGGGAAGGACTCAGCAGTGCTGGGAGGCACCTCAGCCTCTCGGAGGTCTGGGGACATTTGGGCCACTTCCATGTTTGAGGTTCCTACTATATTAAGAAATGCTGAAACAAGTTTTCAAAAACTGGACTGGAAAGCTGGTAACTACCCTCCGACACAGCAATTTCACATCTAGGTATGTATATATGGACATAATATCTATATATCCTGAGAGTAAATGCCTCTCTTGGAAATAACCTAAATATCCACCAATATTAGAATGAATAAGTTAACTTGAGGTATTTCCTACAATAGGTAATGATAAAACAAGGAAAAATGAGCTAATTACTGCTACATGCCACATGGGTGAACCTCACGGTGATAATAATGAGCAAAAGAGGCCTAATGAAATGCAATGCATACTGTGTGATTCCATTCCCAGAAATCTTAAAAAAAAAAAAAAAGTCAAAACTATGATTTAAGTGTTTGAAGAAGAGAAGTGGTGATTTGAAAGGTCCAGGAGGCAGCTTCTGTGGTGCCCAGCAACGCTCTCTTTCCTGATCTGAGTGGAAGTTACAAGATAGGCTCACTCTGTGATAATTCATCCAGCAGTAAACTAACAAATAGTTCTCTTTTCTGCGTGTATTTCTTATTTTTTAAAATAATCTTGTAAAAAATCATAAAATTGTATATACTTTAAAATAAAAACTTTAAAATTTAGGAGTTCCCATCATGGTGTAGCGGAAATGAATCCAACTAGGAATGATGAGGTTGCCGGTTTGATCCCCGGCCTTGCTTAATGGGTTAAGGATCCAGTGTTTCCATGAGCTGTGGTGTAGGTTGCAGACGCGGCTCGGATCTGGCGTGGCTGTGGCTATGGTGTAGGCCGGTAGCTGTAGCTCTGATTTGACCCCTAGCCTGGAAACCTCCATATGCTGCACGTGTGGCCCTAAAAAACAAACAAACAAACAAAAAACCTTTAAAATTTAAACATGACTGTCAGGAAAGTATTTAATGTCCACTAATATTAAGTGTACAGCTCAAGAATGCTCACTTTAAGTTTATACCTGTGTAATCATCACCCATATCAAGATATAAAATTATATTTCAAGGTCCCAAGAAGTACCCCAATTATGCCTTCTCAATCAATAACCACCCCATCCTCCTCCAGAAGTAATCACTTTTCTGACTTCCATCACCACTGATTACTTTTCTCTGTTCATGTCCTTGAACTTCATATAAATGAGATCATTCAGCATATTCTTCTAGCTTCTTAGGGTCAGTATAAGGGCTACAGTGTTTATCCATGTTGTTAGAGCTACCAGCAGTGTGTTCTCTCCATTTTTATTTTATGTTTTTCCTTTTTGGTCACTCCCATGCATGTGGAAGTTCCTGGGCCAGGGATCAAATCTGAGCTGCAGCTGCAGCCTACACCACAGCGATGACAATGCCAGATCCTTAATCCACTGCTCCACAGCAGAAACTCTCAGGTCATCTTCCAATGAACTACCATGTATTATTTTACGGTATGAATATACTACAAATAATTGCCACACAATAAAAGGAAAGAAATACTGACACCTGCTACAACACGAATGAACCTCAAAAACATTAAGTGAAAGAAACCAGTTCCAAAAGGCTACATATCGTATAATCCCATTTATATAATTTGCCCAGAATTGGCAAATACAAACAGAAGGTAGATTGCTCGTTGCCTAAAAAGGGCTGGAGGACACCCCAAAAAATCAAATACCTGGGAATAAACTTGACCAAGGAGGTGAAAGACTTATATGCAGAGAACTACAAAACATTAATCAAGGAGATCAAAGAAGATACAAAGAAATGGAAAGATATTCCATGCTCATGGGCTGGAAAAATTAATATTGTAAAAATGGCCATACTGCCCAAAGCAATCTACAGATTCAATGCAATCCCTATCAAATTACCCAAGACATTCTTCACAGAACTAGAACAAACAATTCAAAAATTTATATGGAACAACAAAAGACACAGAATTGCCAAAGCAATCCTGAGGAACAAAAACCAAGCAGGAGGCATAATTCTCCCAGACTTCAGGCAATATTACAGGGCCACAGTAATCAAGGCAGTGTGGTACTGGTACCAAAAGAGACATATGGACCAATGGAACAGAATAGAGACCCCAGAAATAAACCCGGACACCTATGGCCAATTGATCTTTGACAAAGGAGGCAAGAACTTAAAACGGGAAAAAGTCTTTTCAGTAAGCATTGCTGGTAAACTTGGACAGCTGCATGCAAATCAATGAAACTAGAACACACTCTCACACCATGCACAAAAATAAACTCTAAATGGTTCCAAGACTTAAATATAAGACAAGACACTATTAAACTCCTGGAAGAAAACACTGGCAAGACATTCTCGGACATCAGCCTTACAAATGTTTTCTCAGGTCAGTCTCCCAAAGCAACAGAAATCAGAGCAAAGATAAACCAATGGGATCTAATCAAGCTGACAAGCTTTTGCACAGCAAAGGAAACCAAAAAGAAAACTAAAAGACAACTCACAGAATGGGAGGAAATTGTTTCAAATGACGCAACAGACAAGGGCTTAATCTCTAAAATATACAAGCAACTGATGCAGCACAACAGCAAAAAAGCCAACAACCCCATTGAAAAATGGGCAAAGGACCTGAATAGACATTTCACCAAAGAAGATATACAGATGGCCAACAAGCACATGAAAAAATGCTCAACATCACTGCTGATTAGAGAAATGCAAATCAAAACTACTACTAGATACCACCTCACACCAGTCAGAATGGCCATCATTAACAAGTCCACAAACAACAAATGCTGGAGCGGGTGTGGAGAAAAGGGAACCCTCCTGCTCTGTTGGTGGGAATGTAAGCTGGTGCAACCACTGTGGAAGACAGTGTGGAGGTACCTTAGAAAACTATACATAGAAGTACCATATGACCCAGCAATCCCACTCTTGGGCATATATCCAGACAAAAATTTCCTGGAGAAAGACACTTGCACACTCATGTTCACTGCAGTGCTATTCACAATAGCCAAGACATGGAAACAACCCAAATGTTCATTGACAGATGACTGGATTAGGAAGATGTGGTATATATACACGATGGAATACTATTCAGCCATAAAAAAGGATAAAATAATGTCATTCGCAGCAACATGGACGGAATTAGAGACCCTCATACTGAGTGAAGCAAGTCAGAAGGAGAAAGACAGATGCCATATGAAATCTCTTATAACTGGAGTCTAAAACACTGCACAAATGAACCTTTCAACAGAAAAGAAAATCACGAACTTGGGGAACAGACTTGTGGTTGCCAAGGGGGTGGGGGAGGGGATGGGAGGGAATGGGGACAACTAGTGCTTTAATGACGGAAAAGCAAGGAGATCCAGCTGTATAGTACAGGGAACTAGTCTAATCACATGTGACAAATCCATGTATGTACATGTAACTGGGTCACCACGCGGTACAGTTGGAAAATCTGACAGAAATCTGTAAACTAGCTATAATGCAAAAAAATAAAAACTAAAAAAAAATTTAAAAAAAAGGGCTGGAGGAGAGAGGAATGACTCTTAACCAGTTCAACGTTTCTATTTGGGATGATGCAAACGTTCTACAATTAGATGTGGTGATGACTGCACAACTCTGCAAATATTCCAAAAACCACTGAATGGTACACTTTTAAAAGGTGACCTTTATGGTGTATAAATTGTATTTCAATAAGCTGCTGAAAAATTGCCATGGATCTTAAATGTACATGTTTGACAAATAAATGCTTTTCCCACTCTGACACAACATTTCAACGTCTATGTTCAGCCTCTTTTAGAGATAAAGTCAAGAGTTCTCACCTGAGGCCTTTTGGGGCCATGGAACCCGGGACCCAGTGGCCCTTAGTGCTCCCCTTCCCCACAGCCACCGGGGGACTAGGTGCCAAGAGACAGAGCGCAGGCCCTGCTCCCTGGGAGGAGCAAATTGCTCCGAGGGACTTGTCCACAAAAATATATGACAAAAGGGCATAAAGAAGAGCCAAGTCAGGGAGACACAAACTCTCACCTTCCTTCTGGCATGTGGCTGGAGGGTTAACCCTATCATTTCTGGCCATTATCCACCTGACATCCCGAAGGCCGTTCTGAATTCTAACTATTCATTTGGACCTGACCTTCCTCAGTTTGGAACAATAAGAAACTTAGAATTTCTCTTCTGGCCTGTGGCACTTCAGGTAGCAGAATGTATCAAACTGCTCGGCAAACAGCAAAGGACTACAGCCTAATCTCCTGCAGGCTGTCCCCACAGAGGAAGGAACAGGAGCGAGAGCCAGCCCTGGAGAGGGCCCCCGAGCACGGTGTCCAGCCAGCTGTGTTCAACCAGCTGTAAATTGAGGCCAGAGGCCTCCAAACTGCTGGTGTTCAGGTCACCTTGTGGGGAGCGGTCTGGGCAGGGGCTGGCTGGGGCTACCTGGCCTCTGCAAAGTGTCTCAAGCACGGATCGTAAATCCTTACCGAGCTCTTAGACTCTGCTCTCCTCACCAAACATCCTGCCCTCTCCCCTTAAGCCATTCATTGTTTTCTGGCTGATTTTTCAATTCTCCTCCATATCTGACACATTTAAAGCAAACGCTCCATGCAGGCACCCCCTTAGCAATATTCAGACACCGAGTTTATGAGAATGTTTGAACATAGACACAAAATTCCTCCCCATGAAGAGCTGAATACGCTCTGTTTCTAAGCCAATAAATATCTTTTTATAAAAGGAAGCTGGTGATTCATTCTGGGTAATTGTCAAAGAATGAATTCCAAATGGATCCCGTTGAGTGTTGAGCCAATACTCCGCTACTGTCAGACGCTTTGTTTTGCCAAAAGCAAGCACCCTTACTCTATAATCACCAACGCCACTGAGGGCCCTTCCGATAAGGAGCGCCAGCCAAAAGTTCAAATGTCTCTTCAAGAACTGGCAACCACTCGCTGCTGGCACCGCGCTCGGGCCTTAAGACAACGCAGACGCAGCTTGTGCTGGGGAAGCTTCACTCGGAAATTATCTCCCGAGAGCAAGCGTAAAAGCATTTTATTAGCGGATGAGTTGTGTGTGTGCGTTTGAGCATGTGTGTGCGCGAGGGTGTTTCTAACTTTCACAGCTGCTCTAGGGCTGGACCATCTCCCCCCTGCCCACGGGACGCTTTAACAACGTTGTAAAGATGTAAAACTAATTTACAGATGTTCAGGGGGGTGGGGAGTGGGCAGGGGAGGGTTTCCTATTTTCCGTCTGGCACAAGTCAGCTGCTGCAAAGTTAGGGACAGAAACGCCTTTCTGCAAAGTACCACAGAATCCAAAGTGTTAAAAAAAAAAAATGTGATGCTGTTTGTTCCATCAGAGGAGGTCCGACTGCTTTCCGAAGAGTGGCTCATTAATCCTCCCACGCTCCTGCGAGCAGGGAGCATCCTCTGGGCCCCTACTTCAGGAATGAAAACCAAATTAAATCAAAGAAAGATTAATGTCACTAGATGGATCTGCGGCAGGCACGCTTCCCCAGCCCAGAGCAGAACTGGTCCACACGGCGACTGCAAATTAAATTCCTTCCAGTGTCACGGTGCTCTAAGATTCGAAATGCCAGTGAGGCCGTGCCCCTCTAGTGATGGCTGGTCCGTGTTAGAAAGAGACAGAGATGACTGCAGACTTTTCCACCACCAGAATCAGGAGCTGTGACCACACAGCGGGAGAGGGACCCTGTCATCAATTTAAAGTTGCTCCTGAAATAAACGGAAGCTACCCACCTTCCAAACCATTTGCACCTGCGGGTGAGATTTCTTTGTGATAAAATACTATCTCTAGGCCACATGTGGAGGATAACACCACAAAAAAAGATTTTCTAGAAATATGAGGTTGAAACTTGCATTTAACCTGAGGAAACTCCCATTTTTGTAACAAAAAGTGGTCAAATATTCGCAAATTGTTTTGTTTTTTTTTTTGGCTTTTGTCATTTTAGGGCCGCACTGGCAGCATATGGAGGGTCCCAGGCTAGGGGTCTAACTGGAGCTGTAGCTACCGGCCTTCGCCACAGCCACAGCAACGTGGGATCCGAGCCACGTCTGCAACCTACACCACAGCTCACGGCAACGCCGGATCCTTAACCCACTGAGCAAGGCCAGGGATCGAACCCACAACCTCACGGTTCCTAGTCAGATTCATTAACCGCTGTGCCACAACGGGAACTCCAAATAGTCACAATTTCAAATAGTTGCACCCAAGAGGAAAGTTGGCATTTTTGCCTGAGAACTTGAAGGAAAATTACGAATAGGATCTGAAATATCATGATACTTTTTCCTTAAAGAAAAAAAGTCTGAGAACACCACAGTCAATACATATCACCACGTGGAAGCCTTTACTGGTATTTCTCATTCCTAAAATGTTATTTTGTGAAAACAGAATTCTATTCAACTTAGCCCTGTCCCGGCAACCACTTGTCAATACTGCTCCCTGCCTTCCCCGTAGCTCTTCTCACTGACACCCCAAGGCTGGAAGCAGATGAAAAGGGACTCCGTTTTTTTCATCAGGGCGAGAGGGGTGACTTTGCTAAGTCCTTCCAGAAAGGAGGCTCGGGGCCCATCAGAGCATTTGGAAGGGGCCCATCAGAACCTTCTCAACAGACACATCTTATCACACGTGATGTTCCTGGCGCCCGGGACCGAGCTCCGAAGGATTCTTGAAAGAAGTGGAAATGCAGTATAGCTCCTGCTTCTTTCTTGTATGCTCGGGACTAGTCCCTTTGAGGGCTGTCAGAGCCCCGGCGAGTCCTCCAGCAGTCTGGCCTCCACCAGTGCGTGTGTGCGCAGTTGGAAACTAAGCTCACCACGCTTTGGCTGGGCTGGAGTTGTCAGCTCCGGATGCCTGCAAGAGGCCCCCCTTCTGATGAAGGCACCTGTTGTCGCTTTCAAGGAATGTTGACCTTCAAGGATGTCGAAGCAGGGTTAGAAATAAGGAAGCGTTTTGAGAGACCCACAGATGTGAGATTCATCCTAAGATTTGAAGAGAAGTTGCTCTTTTGAACTTGACATCAGAGAAGGTAACTGCGAGGACTTCTCATGAGCTCTCCAGCCAGACTGTTTCGGAGGCTAGGAGAGCGGGCTGCACGCCTGGCTCTGAGCAAGGTTACCCCTCTGGCCCTGGGAAAAGCCACAGTCTCCCGTCTCCGTGCAATTCAGTTTCCAACTGCTTTCAGCCTTGGGGCATCGGGGAGGAGAGCTACGGGAGCGTGGCCAAGTTTCTTAGCCTCCTTGGGTCTCGGAATGGGAGTAACGACACATCCACCACAACAGGGCCATAAAGAGGACGAAAAGAATCGCTCTGTGTAAACACTCCCAGAGCAGTGCCCAGTAGACGGAAAGCACTGCATGTGTTTATTAAATAAGAACCTAACTTCATGCTGTTAGAGACAGACCAATCCCTTTGGTGTCACAGATGACAAGCCTGACCAGAAGGACCTTACCCAGCAGACCCTTTGGAACCTTCCTATGAGCTTTAAATGTCACGTGAAGGACACCGGCATCGGCAGTGACTCCTTTGACATCGGCCGGCTCCCGCCAGGAGGAACGTCCCTCAGCACCACGGTGGTTAGACGTCTTTTCTGCCCTCAAAACTAACAGCTCAGAATGAGAGGTGTGATCTGTAGAGACTACTTCCTGCCGGACACAACACCTGTCCTGCACACCTGACGCCACCCCACAGCAGGGTGAGGGTGCACCAACACAGTCCAGCAAAAGGTCACCCAGGGAGCAGATGCAGAGAGCCCGGGCTGGGGAGAAGCCATCCTGCTAGGGTCGCACCGGGAAAGCGTCCCCAGGCCCCTTTATCCACTCACACAGACACACCCAACCCATCTCATCAGCTCCAAAACACGGCGCTGTCTGTCCCCTTCGCAGTCAGCACACACACGGCAGCTGGGTGAGGAAGCACTCGGGGAGGGTTTAATTACAGCGGAGAACGATGCCTCTGGCTTCGTGTAGTTTGTAAAGACACCCGCTTTACCCCTTGTCTGCGCAGGACAGATCTGAGCAGAAACTCGCCTTCTTCAGTGCTCACCTGCTGGCGAACGAGGGGAATAAAAGCCCATCATCACAGGCTGTGTGCTTACGCACAGGACCAGGGCTGAGCAACGGCTGCACCGAGAGCAACCGTGCCGACACTCAGGGCTGGCCAGGACGTCATCCTACCGGTGACAGCTGGACCTCTGGAGGCTGTCTCTGGTCCATGAGATGCTATATTTCTGCTGTGCCTTCAGATCCCCTCTAGAAACCTGTTCTTCAAATGTACGGACAGGAAATCATTCAGAGGAGACCAGCTACACTCTGTCTGCCCTGAGGACAGTACAAGGCGAGAAGAAACAGGCTCACACTCCAGCAGCGGGGACTTTGTTTAGATAGGAGGAGGAACTGGCCGTCACTAAAGATTAACTTTAAAACCTAACTAATTTGGGCTAATTGGAGGGAGGTGAGTCTGAATCACTGAACACTCTGAGTTAGACCCTATTTTTAAATGAAATACAGTTTTTTTTGCTTTCAAGCACTTACAGTGACTCAAACTACGGCGCTTTAGTAAATGCACAAGCGTGATAATTAGCATCTTGTCTCTTTGGAGGGAAATGTGAGTGTTCCAGGAGAACATTTTTCTTTAATGAAAGGGCAAAAGCAAGCTTCAGCTCAGCCCTGTCAAATTACTCCAGATTTTCAATGTGCAGGGGCGCTGCTAAACGGTGTATAGATTTAGGGGGCTGAGGGCGGTGCCGGATAGTTTTTTGCAAGCAGTGTTTGAAAAACAGGGCATTTGAGATGGTCCAGGCACGGAGAGCGCAGGACTGGTGACCTCCCCAATTTCCTTCAAGCTTCCTGCATTTATTTGCCTCACGGCTTAGCTTTTTAAACATAAGGAGAATCCTTTAAGCCCTTGCGTCCTAGTCTTGTCATTTATTACCACCATGTGGCAATGCTAGGCTATGAGGCCAATAAATCATTTGGATGGGAAGTGACTACAGGCCGGATTAATTTCATTATCATCCTTAAGCAGATAGGTGTCTAGTGTGGCTGACATCTCTGGTGAAGACGGATGTTCTCTCTCCTGACAGTCTCCCCCTTGCCTTGCATACGGCAAGGGTTCTTCGTTTCCCCACTAGACTGGCTCATCCTGCCTTTTCCTTTTAAAGGCCACAACCCCTCCCTTTGGGGCCCACCCCTAGGCCACACAGTTGCCGGGGGACACCAAGAAGCCTGCCCAGGGTGGCCCAGCCCTGCCAGCCGAGCAAGGCAAGCACATCAGTCAAGAGCAGCGAGGACGGTGTTTGAGGGTGTTTCTGCCCAACTTGCCACGACAAGCTCGCTACCCAGACACAGGGAGAGGAGGAGACGGCAGCTAGACTGCAGCTCTGAACTTCAGACTGACGCCATCCTAAGTGCCCTCTATGAGGTCCCGTTGTGGCTCAGCGGAAACGAGTCTGACTAGTATCCATGAGGATGCAGGTTTGATCCCTGGCCTTGCTCGGTGGGTTAAGGATCTGGCGTTGCCGTGAGCTGTGGTATAGGTCACAGACACAGCTCAGATCCTGCATTGCTGTGGCTGTGGCGTAGGCCGGTGGCTACAGCTCCAATTAGGCCCCTAGCCTGGGAACCTCCATATGCCGCAGGTGTGGCCCTAAAATGACAAAAAAAATAAAAAATAAGCACCCTCTAGCAAGCACTTCCCACCTCTGACCCCAACCTCCTTCCATCCCTTAGATTTCCTCTGGAGCAGTGCTTCTCCCAATGTGGCCCGTGCAACTTTCAGAAAGTTCCCTGGGAATTTTTACAGACTCCCAAGGCTTAGATCGATAGTTCTTAGCAAGACGCTTCCAAGGCTGGAAAGTGGAAGCTGCAGGAGGGTGAGCACAGGAGCCACGTTCTCTGCTAGGTGCCCTCCAACAAAGGCTGCAGGGACAGCACCCAGCCAGCAAGCACCCAAAGCAACCATTTCCAAACTAGCTCTGAGACCCATTCAGCCGAAGAGCCCAAGGATGAAGCGTACTCTGTTCCTGGCTACTGTCTAAGAAGCTCTGCTCAGGGAACGGTCTCAGCTTCTCTCTGGGTGAGGGGAACGCCTGGCAGGAACCAAAGACCCTCTCACTGCAGAGACATCTCCTTGGGACTTACAGCCATAAAAGACAGGAGGTGCCTGCTTGCCCAAGGGCCTGGGAAGCAGCTCTCCATCTTTTCTTTCTTCGAAAGGGCCCTGTATCTGTGCATCCGCCCAGCCACCCCTGGCGCTTTCCTGAGCCCTCCCCTCTCCCAGCATCTCTCTCACCTACACAGCTTAAGGTGTCCACCTTCTGCCCGTCTCTGAATCCATCTGCTTGTCTCCATTTCTGAAGCCACTGCATCATTTCTGGGCAACCTCACTCCTCACCTGAAATTCTTCTAATGAGTCTCCCTATACCCAGGTTTGCACAAAATTTGCACGCAGGTTTTCCTGCCTAAGACCCTCCAACGGCTTCCCACCATGCTTGGGATAAAATTCAGACTCCTGAGGGAAGCTGCTGGGTCTGCATCAGGGTTTGCCTCTCCCCTTCCGGCACCCCCACTTCCCCATGAGAAGACGGGGCGTGTACTGGTTAAGCCTTGGACCCTAACCCACGATCTGGGTCCTAACCTTGCCTCTGCCCCTAACTAGCTATTAGTAAACCTCCCCGAGCCTCAGTGTGCCCATCTCTAAAATGGGTTAACAGCAGTCCCTACCTCTCGGGACAGCTGCTGGAGAGAATGAGCTGAAATAAAGGGAAAGGCAGAGGACAGCACCTGGCACAGAGCAGGGGCTCCACAACCACTGGCTGATACAGGCTCTCCCTGCCACCCCTGGCCCCGCAAGTTCTAGCCAGTCTGGAAGTCTTTCTTCAGAAGAACACCCACACTCCCCCTTCACTGCTGGGCATGCTGGCACTGCATCCCAGCCTGGTTAAATTTTCCTCACTCTTCAGGTCTTAGCTGAGTCACCGCTTCCTCCAGGAAGCCTCCTCGGATGCTCTGAGTCACATCACAGTGCAGGGTGCTGCCTCACTACTCGTCTCTTCTTCACTTTGCGCCCGCTCCGCGGGGCTGTAAGCACCCTGAGCTCAGGAACCTGGTCTTTGTTCCTTCCAAGGGCAGCCCCAGCTCTCAGCACAGAGTGTATATTCAGCAAAGATTTGGACAGAGTCGCTGAATGACCCGCAGGGTCTTCAGGAACCTCCCCTGCGTCCCCTCTCTCGTCTGGGCAGGCTTCTCCAGGGGTCACACGCGCCCTTGGCCACCTTGGACGCTCACGCAGCATGTGGGCCAGAGGTATTGCTGAATATTTCAAACAAACAGGAAATGTAGATCTTCAGAAACAAAGGATCCTACACAAAGGTCACGGGGTCGACTGTCAACAGCCCGGTAGCTCAGGACTTTTTATAGACTCGGTTTCGGTGTCAAGCTGAACAATAACCACTTCCACTGAAAGGGCCAGGGGATCTGGTACAGGTGAAGTTTCCAACCTAAACCACAGGATGGAGAGAAACTGGGCCACATGAAAATCGCAGCTCTTGGAGAGGGCGATGGTGGGGAACCAGCAGACCACGAGCAGCTAAGGAAAACGCTTGCCCCCCAAAACAAGCAAGCTGCAAATGACTGCAGAAAAGGGGTGTGACTTTTCAAAGCACTTACATGGGCCTGAAGATGGTCTAATCCAGTTTAGGGGTGAGGAAGGAGAGGATGGGGGCTAAGCCTTGTTCCTACCTCGTAGTGGCCAATGGTATTCAGCTTAGTTATTCCATCCTCGAGGATCACAGACGAGCTGTCAATATCCAGAAGTTCCTTGTGTCGTGTGCCCACTTGAAGCTCTGAAAAAAAAAAACAAAGAGCATTTTGTTTTCTCTTAAAATGACAAGGAGAGGGAGTTCCTGTTGTGGCGCAGCAGAAACGAACCCGACCAGTACCCGTGAGGATGTGGATTCGATCCCTGGCCTCGCTCAGTGGGCTGGGGATCCGGCATTGCCGTGAGCTGTGATGCAGGTCGCAGATATGGCTCGGATCTGCTGTTGCTGGGGCTGTGGTGTAGGCCGGCAGCTGTAGCTCTTGACCTCTAGTCTGGAAACCTCCATATGCTGCACGCGCAGCCCTAAAAAGCAAAAATAATAACAAAATAACATAAAAAATAAAATGACAATGAGAAACATAAAATGCTGCCCTGTCACTTTTGCAGTTACTATTTCTCACTAGCTAAAACAAGTAAAATGGTTTTGAAGGTTCAGAGAGATGTCAGCTGTACCAGTAGTATGAGTTTTGTTTTGTTTTTGTGTTTAGGGCTTGGATGTTTAAGACCACTTTCCCCTGAAGCTTTTCCTCTGTGGCTGAGCCTGGAAATAAAGCCAAGGGAAGACAAACTAATGTATCCTAGGAGACCAAGCTCTTCGTAAAATTCCAAAAGCAAATTTGTGCGCCCACACCTCTGTGCGCATGCGCGTGTGTGTGTGTGTGTGTGTGTGTTCATAAGCAGGTGCTCTGGGAACGATCTTCTGTGGCTCCCCGTGTAGAGGTGCACTGGTGGGCTTAGTCTCCCGAAACTGGGGTTCAACCACTTTACAGAGGTCACCAGCTTGTGCCCTGGGGTCAGAACGTGGGGTTTCTCTTTTTGGGAGCCTGCACGGTGTTCACTTACTATGAGGCCACCTCAGCACCAACATTTATTGCACAGAAGAATTTGGATTTCTTATCCCTCTTGAAACAACTGGGTCACCTAGTACCAATGACCCCACAGGTGCACGTGGCCATCGATGGCGGAAGCTAAGTGGCACTGCCCCCTCACATGGCGAGTGTCTTTCCCTGGTTAAGCTGGGTCCCACGCTGCTTCTTACCCGAGGTGGGCCGACTCCCCTTACTGCTGATATCTCCTGCCTCTCTGGGCGTCTGAGTTTGTGGAGCCTCTGTTGCAAGAGGTCTCAGCACAGCTACCTCTAGTATTGGGTTTTAATACAATTTATGGCTGGTTTCTAAGGCTTTGCCCTTGGTTTTCTGAGGCTGGCCCAGCAGGTAGCTTGGAAGATCGGCGTTTGCCATCCGACCAGAATGGGAAGCTCCGAGTGGGCTTGTTCTGCTCCCTGCCCCGTGACGTCAGAGGCCAGGAATACCTGACGGACACAAGCCCTGGACGGCGGCGTGAGGATGAGAGCACTGACGTGGCTGCAGCAGGACGGGGCTGTTTTTCCTTCCCTGGCTCTAAGGGCTCATTGCCTTTGCGGTCAGAACCGCACGTTTTTGAGACGTAGGCCCGGGGCAAGGATGTTGATAGTCCTGGGTCACAGCATCGTTTCCTGGCTGCCCTTGTGACCCTGCCTCTAACCAGGTGAGCTCCTACGGGTCTCGAAGTGCCCAAGAGTCCAGCCCACAAAGGAAGCAGAAGAGAGGCGGCGGCGAGGTGCCTTAGTGGCCCGGCGTTTTTTAAAGCCAGGCCTTGAAGTTGCAACATATCTGCCTGGTTTCCCTGGAATCTGCCAGACCCCACCCCCCCAGGCTTCTCTCAATGGCCTTTTTAGCGGGAATTCTTCCTTGGGGGGCCAGGTGGGATGATTTTAATTGCCTGCTTAGTCGAGGCTACAACTGTACATGGAGGAGAGATGAACCTTGTTACATTGTCTGTCACGGCTGCGATTTTCCCCTTTTTTCCCGTCCCATTATCTGCTCTCAAATCCCACGGCAGTCTCCCGGGAGGGTTGCGTGGAGCTCAACTTTAAAATGTTGATGAACATTTGAGTGACATGGAGCCCTGCTAGCTGGCTCACGCATATGCTTGCCTTTGCAGTATACCAATAGAGGCCGAAAATGAATTCAGAGCAGATGCTGCTTCGTGGTGGGGGGAGGATGGAGACCACACTTAATGCAGGGTGCGATTAGCAGTGAGGAAGATGACCTTTCTAGCCTGCTGGCCTTAACACCCAGCGTCGGAGCCACCCACTAATGACATGCTCAGTACATCACAACAAACAAATCAAACGCCAACGCGAAATGCAACACACGCGGAGGGCCTGAGGTTGACACCTTTTTGTACTTCTTGATGCAAGGCGAATTCATCGAGTCTCAGGGTTAGCGATCTCATGAATCTGATTCACAAACATTATCGATATTGATATTGATACATAGGAGCATCTTTGAAAGATTCTGCTTCTTAGGAAGAGTCACAATACTAGTTGGTGAACAATGCAGTCTCCTGACCTGGAGATGCATCCTCTGGGGACAACCTAGGCCAGTAAGCTTCGCCAAACAGAACACACGTTGCGGCGGGGAACGGAGGGGAGGTGGCAGGGATGCCCATCAGGGGACTGGGACAAAATAGCTCCCGTGTCGCCTTACTTACCAAGACCGATTTCATTCAGCTGAAGTCCATAAGGAGAACCATTTTTGCTTAGGAATGCTTGGAAAATCTTTTCTTTGGCTTGACCTATAGTATCACAATCAAGAACATTGACTGAAATATTCCGACAGACATCTGCGCTCTCGTTTTCTGGGATTTTTTCAAAGGTGACAGTTAATGCCTGCAAGAATACAAACAGGATTCCAAGTCTATTAGATAATTGCCATCTGAAAGGCATTCATAAAAGACACAAGCCAGTGGCAAGTCCTACTAATACCACTGACAGTACGCTAGCAAGCACCGTATCGCATTATACCGCTTTCATCTTTTTTCCATAATCCATTCTTTTCAGGGACAATGGAAAGGAAAACAGAAAGTTAAAACCCTCATTATAGAGCAAGCATTGAATAAATACATCTGAGAGTAAAATATATGAACACATAAATACGAAAATAGTGACTTCTAATCTCATCCTCAAAAAAAAAAAAAAACCAAAAAACCCCAAACTGGAAACGTCCCACAGTAGATGAGGACAGACTGGTGATTATGTTTTAATTAACAGGACCACCGAGTCCTCGAAGTGAAGTTCCAGGTGACAGGAAAGGTTATAAGGTCTCCATATTGATCCCGCCAGAGGTCACTTTTTAATATGCTGCATTAATTACAATGACGTTGGTCTCCCGTCCTCTTTCAGCATCTTCAGTCAGCCCGTTTCCTGAGCTCTCATTATAACACGGAGATCCCCACCTTGTCCTATTATTCTTGCATTAATTACTTTACATTTCAGTGCCTTTACTAAGGATTTTGTCAGTTAACATTCTCCCAGTGCAGCCAAACCTCAGAATTAGCCTAATGGGGGAAGCAAGGCCTTTGTGAAAGTGTGAAAACACAGAAATAGAGAATCTTTCCAAAGGAATTTGAAAGCAATTTCAGGTTTACTTTGCCTAAGAATAAACAGAGCAAGAACAGCAAAGTTATGTACTAGGCAGGCTAGGCTAGGGGTCCTAGGGGAACAGATACAGGGCAGCGCCAAGAGTTTTTGTAACTAGCAAAACATACAGTTTCGATTCTAAGGCACCTTGGTAGTCGTGGAGTTGGAGGGACCTGGGTATGGTGTGAAATGCACTGTTATTTTGCGGTTTTGAGCCTGGCTACAGTGCGAGAAGGTTAAATGATTAACTAATGGCAATGTTTTTTAAAAATGAAAACACAGATAATGTGGGAAATGGGGATCCTTGGAGTTGACTTGAAAATGGATATAAGAACAGTACCAGGAGTTCCCGTCGTGGCACAGCAGAAATAAATCCGACTAGGAACCATGAGGTTGTGGGTGCGATCCGCAGCCTTGCTCAGTGGGTTAAGGATCTGGCGTTGCCGTGAGCTGTGGTGTGGGACACAGATGCAGCTGGGATCCAGCGTTGCTGTGGCTGTGGCACAGGCTGGCGACTACAGCTCCGATTGGACCCCTAGCCCGGGAACCTCCACATGCGGCAGGTGCAACCCTAAAAAGACAAAAAAAAAGCAAAAAAAAAAAAAACAACACCAGCCCTCTGCTGTGTTATCATTTATGTCAAAGGCTTGACACAGGGGCCAGGCTGCTGGGACAGGCTTGTTGATGATAACAGTAACTATAACAGGGATGTTATTATTTCATGTAACTTAGCACATTAATACTGTTAGTATTAGGAAGCCTTCGTGTGGCAACAGAAGCTCAGTCGGCGGTGAGCAGCTAGGACCCTGACTTGTGCTCAGTGTCTCTTTCAGAGTAAAGAGCAAGCTGCCGGTAAGCCAGCGGGGCTGGGCACCCGCTCTGGGGTCAAGACTCCTGAGTTCAGCCTCGGCCCGACACTAAATAGCTGGGTAACCTCTCTCTATCTCAGACTTCTCACCGTCGAAGTGGGAACAACAGTAACGGCCCCTTGGGTTCCCGTGATGATGAACTGAATTAACCCGGTCATACTCGGAACAGTCTCTGACTTAGGAGATAGGACTTGGGTTCCCCAGCCATTGAGAAGGGGCTCCTGGAACTCTGGGGAGGTGCTCAGAGGCACGTATGCTTTTCACCGCCTTTACATCCTGCCCGCACAATCCTGTTCACAGTTAGGCAAGAGTAAAGCTCAGTGCCGTCCTAACGGGGGGATTCAGTTCCTGAAGGAGTGGGGTCTGGAGCCTGAGGTTAAAGTCGATCTCAGGCTGGCCTGAGAGCCTTTCCTTTTTCTGGGACAGAAGGGCTCCCCTGTCTGTTCTCAGAGCGCATTCACGCTCTGGGCCAGCCACCGGCTAGGCGGGGAGGAAGGCGGCCTCTCAGCCTGCAAAACCCGAAACGCCTGGCAGCAGGTATTTAAAGGGTAGACGATGAGAAGGAACCACAGCGTCAAAGCCTCACACCACTCTTTGGCTCCCTGTTTAGCGACCTTTATTGGCACCCTGCCACATGCCTTTCAAGACACGCTTCTTTTAATCTTCCCAACATCCGGGGAAGGAGGGTATAATATTCTTATCCCCCCCCCCCTTTTTTTTTTGTTTTTTGCTTTTTAGGGCCTCACTCACAGCATATGGAAGTTCCCAGGCTTGGGGATGAATCAGAGCGGTAGCTGCCGGCCTGCACCACAGTCACAGCAACGTCAGATCCAAGTTGCGTCTGCAACCTACACCACAGCTCACGGCAACGCTGGATCCTTAACCCACTGAGCGAGGCCAGGGATCGAACCTGCATCCTCATGGATACTAGTCAGATGAGTTTCTGCTGAGCCCGGACAGGAACTCCGCTTATCCCCATTTCTAAGTGAGGAAACGGAGGCACAGAAGAGCCAAGTGGCTCCAGGTACAGGGCTTGTAAGTGGAGGGCCTGGGGTGGCCCTGTGAACCGCTGACCTGGGGCCCCCCTCCCAGCCTGGCCTTCCTCCTCCTCCCTGTTCCACTCACAGCCCAGGAACCCTCTGGACACGAGGAGCTGTCTTAGATCAGGCCATCATCGGAGTCGTAACCTGGATTCCCTGCACAAACGGGGTTCCTGGAAGCGCTGGAGGAGTAAATGCCAGTTCTGCCCCTTGCGGTCTGAGGAGACTCACCTGTGTCTGCCAGTATTTCTCTACCAGTGGGTCTCCTCACCAGCAGGAGTGGTAGCAATCAAGCTATTTCACAGGACTTCCAACGATAAGGATGGATAAGCCCTTTTAATCGGGGCTCCAGCGATCCCAGCTGGTTTAATAGTTTTATAGGTATTTGCGAAATAACATTCTGAGACTACCTAAAGGGCACTATTGTCTTCAACGAAAACACCTCTTTATGGGCAATAAATGCTCCTCTTAAAAACATAACCAAAAGGGGGCAAAAAAACCTTAACTGGATGTAAAATATATGTAAATCTGCCGCTGCCTCCACAGCGAGATGGGTGGAAAAAAGGTAAAATGGCATTTTATAGAGTCCACAGGGAATTCTGACAGTAAATTCAGGCACAAATTGATTTGCGTTCATTTTTTATGCTGCTAATGCTTTGTGCCCAAGCAGCAGTTTCTGGAACGGGTTCGTGAAGTGGGGGGGTCTCAGGGCAGGCCCTGGATCTTAACCCGATCCCTGGGCTCGGCAAGCTCACGCTGGGCCTCTGTTCCCCATCAGGGAAGGACCCCACCCCACCCCAAGGAAAAGCCACGTCCCCCTCAAGACCCACTAAACCAGGGCCCTCCCTGTGCCCGTCTCTGTGTAAGAGCCCGGGGTGGGGAGGGACCCGTCAGGCGCTCTTTGCTCTTAGATGATTCCTCATACACTTGGGCAACTAAAGCACCACCCCTGAAACAATATTCAGCCACCAGGTGCAACTCGGTCACTTCCAGTAAGTGTTCAGAGACTTCGAGCAGGGAGGACAGACAGGTGGGCTGAGAGCCCTCGGCACTGGCAGCGCGGTGTTCCGTTCCCTTCCTGTGGCAGCGTGGGCCAGTCATCTGCCGTCTCTGAGCCTCAAAATTCTCATCGTTCCTATCTCAAAGGAGTGATCACTAAATCATGACATGTAAATAAGAGAAAATTAAGGCATGCTTCCTGTACGCCAAGGCTTAGGGTAAATGAGGTGTATCAGTACATATAATAATTAACCCCCGAAATAACCCTATGACGGATTCTATATTACTCTGATTCTGCAGATGAGAAGCTGGGCTACAGAGAGGTGAAGTAAATTGTACAAGATCACCCAGCAAGGAAAAGGTAGGAGCAGGCACTTGAGTTCGGTGTTCCTAAACATTTGATGAGCCTGCCTTTCCAAACAGGAAAAAGTCTCATAAACTAAGCTCAGTTCAAATCTATGGGATGGTGATTAATTTTCAAGACTCACAAAAGGCTAAAGTGCTTGAACATGCACCCTGGTCTCTTCCCCAGAAATCCGCCCCTCTGTTAAGAGGAACTGCTCTGGCTGTGAAAGCGTCAGCAAAGTTGGGGCAACAGATATGGTTATTATCCAATCAGCAGCCATCTCTTGCCTTCTTTTTTTTTTTTGGCCACACGCATGATATATTGAATTTCCCTGGCCAGGGATCAAATCTGAGCTGTAGCTGCGACATACGTCATGGCTACGGCAATGCTGGATCCTTAACCCACTGCACCATAGCGGCAACTCCATCTCTCTTCCTTCTTTGTGAGAAGCCAGGTATCAGCAGCCAGTGGGCCCAGCCGAGGCTAGGAGATGTGATTGGTGGCAACCCTCTTCTCCTTCACCAGGGACTGGTCATGTGATCCGGTCCCAGGCATGAGACACAGAGGGGAAGAATTTCTACAAAAGAGGAAGGCAGTGTTTAGAGCTGTGACAGCTTTTCTGACTTAGGGAATGGGTCGAGAGGAGCTTGGAGACAGTGAGCCAGAGCCCCAACACTGCTGAGTACATGGACCTGCCTTGGGGCTGTTTACCTCCAGATCTCCTGCTCTAGGATGCAATTCCATGCTCTTAGGACTTCAGGCACCATTAGTCACATTTTCTCTGACTTATATCTGCAAGCACCCAATGTGCCGGAGCTCATTTTGCTGAGGCAGAGGTAGATAAAGTCATACGTTGACACCCACCTACTCAGCACCTACAGTGTACAGGGCATTGCAGATGCTACAAAATAGAATCCGACACTGATCCCACCTGGAAAATATCTGAAGACTGGTACAAACACTGTGGGATATATACAACATATTCTAATATCAGGTAGAAAATCATAGGTATAGAGGGAGTGCTTTAGAGGTTCAGAGAGATACTACCTGTGGTTTGGAGAAGGGTTTGCAAAGGCAGAGAAATCAAGGAGGGCTGCATGGAGGAAGAGGTATTTGAAGTGGGTCTGGAAAGGAGCTGCACGTGCAGTGGTGCAGGAGGAGGTCTCTGGACCATGGAGATATTTGGCTTCAGTTCTAATTAGACTGATGAGCAGCAAGCTTAAGTCTTTTACTCAGGCTACTAGGTCAGGACATTAAGATAAAGAATCCCACTTCCTTTGGGTAGAACCATGCTTGCCTTTCCAAAACCACCAACTGCCATGCGAGGGAGAAGTCTTATACTATTTTTAGAAACAAAAGCTGAAGAAGAGAATACTGGTTTAGGTTTCTAACAATAAAAGCCAGCATGTATTGAACACCTACCACGTGCAGAGTATGCTCAGCTGACTCACTTAACCCTCATAACCGCTCTTTCAAGCGGGCACTGTTATTCTCATCATTGAACAGATGAAGAAACCGAGACACAGAGAGGTTCAGAAATGTGTCCAAGATCGCAGAGCTGGTGAGGGTCAGACTTGGGGTCATACTTTTAACTGCAGAGCCAAGAGGCCAGTGAAGGTGCTAGATTTCCAAAGGGCAGTCCTAACCTGCCTGAGGTTCTCAATAAATGCTAGCAGAGCAGGTAGATTGGACCAAGTAGAGGAGGCTCGATCTCCTTACCTTGGCTTGGCCTGGAACCCTATGGAACCCACTCAATCTGGAGCATCCTGTGGCTCAGGCCCCACAGACAGGCATTTTTATTGAACTCATGTTCACGCAGAATAAAGATGACCTTTCCCAACTTCTACTGAGGCAGGGTAAGGCCATGTGATTTGGTTCAGGTCAATGAGATTTAGCAGATATGTTACGGGGCAGCCTTTGGGAAACTTCCTTAAAAGACAGCTGGTGACCATCTGTCAACTTTTCTACAGCTCAGCAGATGTCCTGCTGGCTGGAATGTGGAAGAAGGCTGACGGGGAGCTAACACCTTAGGTCATGAGGTGACCTTAGGACAACCAGAGAGGAACCCGGCTCTCCACCAGTGCTGGCCTGCCCTTCCCAGAACTTCACGTGGGAAATAGAGAAATGTCTTAAGCCACGGGTACCTTGGGTTGGAAGGAAGAAAGTTTTCAGGACCAACACCTGTTACCAAGAAGGGTTCTTAGAAGGCACATGGCCCAAACCCAGAGAAAGGAGCAGGCTGGAAGGACCTGGAACTTTGCAGCATGTCACAATCCAGCCCCTTTAGGAGGTTTGCTGGGCCGGTTTGTCATTGCGCACTTCTGTTCACATCTGTCTAGTGGGATCCTCTCTGCTACAGGGGTTATGGGTAAACATTTTCAATAGCAACATGAGATTTTAATGACAATGCATGCAGCTAGTCAACTCCCCCGCATCACCCATCATCAATAAATAATCAACCAAAAAGAATGGTGAGGGGACAGTTTCTGCTTAGTAGACCTTGCAGCTGACAAGGAAAACAGCTCGGATGAGAAAAGCTCCTATGAGTAAATCCTGAGCACCTACCCTGTGGCACGATGTCCAGTCATCATACAGATACTATTTCCTGACCTCACCACAAATGTACACGGTTAGGGCTTATCATCGCCTGTTTAAAGATGAGGAAACAGGTTGAGAGAGGTTGAGTGACTCGCCCAAGGTCACACAGCCAGCTGAGCCTAGAGCCCCGGTCAAGACAGTCAGACTCCAAACCCCAGCCCCAACCCCGCTGAGCGACATGGCACCTTGACACACGACCGCGTTCCTGCTCCGCCAGCAGCTTTCCCCATCCACCCTCCATAAAACATGGTGGTTTCAGGTATGGAGAAGGCAGAGAAAATAAGGCTGCAGAGGACTAGGAGGAGGCATCAAAAGCAGGAGAAGAGGGATTTTCCCACATTTCCCACACTCTTGGCTGCCAAGGGGAGGGGTGTGGCTGCATTCTTTCTCTAACACCTAGAAGCCAATTTTAAAAGATTTTATTACAAGCCTGCACCTTCATCATAAAAAGTCTTAGGCCAGTAATTGCTTTCATTAAATAAAACCTGTAAAATATATTTCTAGTTTCATTTCAGAGCCAAATGAAGAAAGTCAAAAGAAAAGTCAGGTTCTTACACTAAACTGAATGGGAAGAAAACTGCTCCCTGAAGTTCAGTATAAGCAGCGAGAACCTCAAGTTAGAAGTTCAAGTCTCAGGAGTTCCCGTAGGGGCTCAGTGGGTTAAGAACCCAACGCAGAGCCCGTGAGGAAGCAGGTTCGATTTCTGGCCTCACTCAGTGGGTTAAAGACCTGGTGTTGCTGTGGCTGTGGTGTAGGCCTCAGCTGCAGCTCCGAATTGACCCCCTAGCCTGGGAACCTCCATATGCCGCAGGCATGACCATAAAAGAAAAGGAAAAAAAAAAAGGAAGTTCAAGTCTCAGAAAAGCATCTGATCTGTGGTTTTTCCCCAGCTGAAGTCAAGCCCCCTATAATGCTGCTCTCGCTGCCCTCCCTCCTCTCTGAACCCTCCTTTTCTTTTCTCCAACAAAGACTGAGAGCTCAGTGCTGCCTGGGTCCAGGGATTTGACCCCTGACAGAATAATGAGGGAGGAAGGCCTTTTCCACTGTGAAGAAAAAAATTAAGTTAATGGAGAGACTGTCCTTAAATTTAAGTTCCTCTCACAAGTTTTTCTGCACTTGCTAGGATTTACTAACACTTGTTCATGCAAAAGTCAACTGAGACAATCTGTCTGATTTAGCCCAAAACGATTGACTTCAATGTTTTAGGTTTAATGTGAATATTTCACAGTTTTCTGATTTTTGGCTTTATGGATGGGTAGTGGCGAGGCTTTTCCACTACTGTGTCCTTAAAAGGGTCTGGGGTTAGTGGGAAGCTGGATTCTAGTTCTTTTTCTCTATTATGTCGAGCTCTAGATTAAAGAATGGAAAGTTTTTTTATAAAAGGCCAGATAGTAAACATTTAAGACTTTGAGGCCTGTACAGTCTCTACTGCAACTATTCAACTCTGCTGTTGTAGCAGGAAAACGGCCATAGAAACAGCGGCTCGGGAGTTCCCGTCGGTGGCTCAGTGGTTAACGAATCTGACTAGCATCCATGTGGACGCAGGTTCGATCCCTGGCTTCGCTCAGTGGGTTAACGATCCAGCCATTGCCGTGAGCTGTGGTCACAGACGCGGCTTGGATCTTGTGTTGCCGTGGCCCTGGCAAAGGCTGGCAGCTACAGCTCCGATTCAACCCCTAGCCTGGGAAGCTCCATATGCCATGGGTGTGGCCCTAAAAAGCAGAAAAAAAAAAAAAAAAGCAGAACTCTGAGAGAAGAATGTTGTAGCCTGACAGTCCTGACACAGCCCTTAAACCTGCTTTGGTAATCTCATAAACACTTCATAAAGGTAGTCAAAAAAAAAAAAAAAAAAGGAAACAGTGGCTCAATGGGCATGGCTGTGTGCCAATAAAGCTTTATTTTTTTAAAAATTTTATTTATTATTACTATTATTTTGTCTTTTAGGGCCATATCCTCAGCATACGGAGGCTCCCAGGCTAGGGGTCGAATTGGAGCTGTAGCCGCCGGCCTTCGCCACAGCCACAGCTACAGCTACATCAGATCTGAGCCACGTCTGCAACCTATACCACAGCTCATACAACGCCAGATCCTTAACCCACTGAGCAAGGCCAGGGATCGAACCTGCGACCTCAAGGTTCCTAATCTGATTCATTAACCAGTGAGCCATGATAGGAACTCCAAAACTTTATTTATAACAATAGGCATCAGGGCCACATTTGGCCCATGGGTTGTTGTTTGCTGCTTCCTGCTCTAGATAACAGTAACTTCTTCAAATGGAATGCTGACTTTGATAACGCCGGGAAAAACAAATCTAAAACTGGCCTTTATCAACACCGTGATGTGCTATAAAAGTTACCATTCTCTGAGAGGGACAAGTACAAATAAGAACCCTTAGTGATGAAGTAATAGAGTTGCATTTGAGCCAGAAAGAAGAAAATTAGCTACTTTTGTACTTAAGTAACTAAATTATTTTCTAATCCCAAGATTACAGGGGTGAGAAGGAAAAGTATGAAGAGGAAAGTCATTTAAAGCACTTATTTAAGGTTAATTTTTCATTTTCCGCTGCCTGCTATCAACTAGGATGACTTACCTAAAAGTGATTATTAAAAAAATGGTTTCGCTTCTTTGACCAGAAAGCTCAGAACAGTAACAATGGAGTCAGTAACGGTTTCGGTATTATTGCAAGTCATAATGGAAATGATTTGCACTATGGTAGAGAGAAAAAGGAAAGAAAGAAAGGAAAAAAAAAGCTCAAGAATTGTTAATTAACTTCACTGTTTCTCCACAAATGCTACGTGTATTAAAAACAAGATTGCTGAAGTGCAAACATCAGGATTTAATGAACAATGGGACGTAATTGAAGTAACACGAGAATGACTTAATCGGAACAGTGGGTTGTTTAATTATGGGGACAAATGGATCTTCTGAAAGGACACACTAAACGGAACAGGAGGATCTGGGGAGCGGTGGGGACAGCCACCGCGTGGAAGGAAAATTGTAGAGGAGAAACTCTTGCTAGGGAGAGTGAGGGCTCTGTCATAGATGAAATGCTTTATGAAACATGATTGTCCCCAATATGGTAACGAGTAGGGGAAATAGGCTGGTGTGGGCTGGCATAAACTTTCAATAAATCATAGTGGAGGCATTCACATTTCCGTAGGCGAGGATCCGTGTTTTTTTTTTTTTTTTAAGATTTTTCTAATAATCTTAAAGACTTTCTCATAGATAAGAGAATGAGGGCAATAATATGTTTGTCAGAACACTGTTTCCCAGGGCGCCAAGATGCTATCTCTCAGATACAGCAGACTGGCAGGCTCATTTCCTGGGTTTAAGAGTTCAAAAAACCATTTCTCGCTTAACTTTGATTATAAGTCAAACTTCTCTTGCTAATTCAGCACACTTGCTACGAGTTACTAGGTTTTCTCATCTCCTCCTGAAAGTGAAGCAAATGTCCTTTCTCCCATGTGGTCCCCTTTCCCGGAACTGAGATCCTCAGCCTTCACTTGCTCCTCTGAAGTTTCAGGCGAGCTGCCCCCAAATCGCTCTCTAGACACACAGCCCGCACCCGCGGAGGGCCCGAGGTGCTCCAGCCACAAAATCAAACATGCCAAAAATTTTGCAAAGATGGAAAAACCGCAGAGTAACGGGACTTAGTCCTCTTCTGGCTTTCAACCCTGAAGCCCTAGATGTTAGAGGAAGACAGGAGGTGTGTGTGTGTGTTTGTGTGTTTGTGTTTGTGCATGCACGCGCGCATGTGCACACAAACCCTCCCCTGGTGCTGACATCCGGGACCAGAGAGTGTTATGGCAGTCTGCCTCATTGAACACCAGCCTGCAATGCCTTGCTGGAGAAGGATGGCTTCTTCTGGTCCTGGAGGAAGTGACTTTATGGGGCTTTGCTTACATTTCAGAAAGGCAGAGGAATTTTCCTCCCAGGATGCAGCAAGCAAAGAATTCTTTCTTGGAGCCCATATGTTAGGACAATGATTTCACATATAAGCCATTGGCAGGAGGCCTTTATGTTCCAGAAAACACCCCACACCTCAGGGAGAAATCATCCTAATCTTAGAGGTGTGAAACCTTACTTTCAGGCTGTTATGTGAGGTGCTGTGTTTTTGAGCATTTAACCAAACAGGAGTTTGGGGGCCTCTTTTTAAAGGTGTCCCTGCCATGCCACCAGGCTCTATCATTTCTCATTGTTCACGTGGCTACTTTTTTTTTCTCTTTTTCCCTTGAAAAAAATGTATACACACTCACATGCACACTTACAAAACTGAGTTTGTTCACCATGCTTCGGTTTTCAACTACATAAACCACCAGAGGCAATTTTAGAAAATCAAGACTTCAAACCGCTAGGTATACACGTCTGGGGAAGGGGGGCAAAGTGCGAAAAAGGGGGTGAAAAGTGAGGAAGGGAGACATTTTAAAATATGATGGTTAAGGCTGTGGGGACTTGCCTGAAAGAAAACGAAAAACCTTAAATTTTTTATATTGCCCTTCTGCTAACCTTTGGTCACACAAGCACAGACCAGAACAGGCTTCTCTGGAGCTTCTAGCATAACTATCTACCATGAAAAACATGTTGGGACGAGTCCAATAAAAGGCATTAAAAATCAGTTTTAAAGGCAAGGGCCCTGAAAACAAACGTCCCACCCCTTTTCCAGTCTCAGCGCTATCTCCTGGCAAATTCGTATTCAAAAAGGAAGATTTATGTGGATTTCTGAAAGCATAATTTTCCATCAACCTTTTCCCCAGGGGCTACAAAGGAAAAAAGAATCTGAGAGTTGACACAAATTTCTGCAACATCAAGAAACATTTTGATGATGAGTTGAGCGTTAACAAATCAGAAACACATGGTCTTAATTGACTGTGAAATAAATAACATTTCAAAATGAAAGGGGGGAAAGTGTTCAGATGAAAAGCATTAGAAAGGACTCAAACCTCAGAGTTGCTCCAGGCAGCCGAAGTCAGCCCCACTCCCAACCCCAGCTTCTCCTCTCCCTCCCGTCGGGGTTGTTTTCATGAAAGTGAAACGCTGCAGGATCCCCTGACCTATATTCACTCGCAAATACTTCTCTTTGGGAATCTGCAGAGCTCCTAAGATGTTTCAGAGGAAAAGCATGGGCATCTTCTGCGTTAGGACCAAGGCCCTGGCTTGGAGGGCAAACCCTGGATCAGTGAAAGGGGAGTCAAGAGGCCCTGATGCAAGTCCATCTTTTGTTCACCAAGATGTTAGGGGGGTTCTTCTTGGGGATGCACATCAGAATCTCCCGAAGCGGTTAAAAAATCTGTCCAAACCTGGGCTCTATGCTCAGAGATTCTGATGTCATCAGGCCCCAGAAGGACCAGGCATTGGTCTATCTAGAACTATATTTCTAACAAAGGCCCGAGGGGATCGGAATTAAATTTTTTTTTTTTTGTATTTTTGAATTTATGTAGAGCCACACCCGCGGCATATGTAGGTTCCCAGGCTAGGGGTCTACCAGGAGCTGGAGCTGCCGGCCTTCGCCACAGCCACAGAAACGCGGGATCCGAGCCGCGTCTGCAACCTACACCACAGCTCATGGCAGCGCCGCATCCTTAACCCACTTAGCGATGCCAGGGATCGAACCCGCAACCTCATGGTTCCTAGTTGGATTCCTTAACCACTGAACCACAACAGGAACTCCCGGAATTAAATTTAACAACACTTTGCATGGCACTCATGGGCCCTGCAATGTTCGAAGTGCTTTATAGAACATCAACTCTCAATCCTCGCAATACCTCACAATGAGGTAGGCAGCCACCATGACCGACACCCCCATTTTACAGATGAGGATACGAAGGCACAGAGAGGTTTCCAAACTTGTTCAAAGTCACACAGCTAGCCAGTGGCAGAGGCAGGATTCCAACCTGCCTGACTTCAGAGTCCACTCTCAGTAACCACTATATCAAGAGTTCTCCGTGCGTGGTCCCGGACCAGCAGCAGCCTCAGAGAGCTCTTTAAAAATGCAAAATCTCTGGTCATACCCCAGACCTACTGAATTAGAAATTCTGGGGTGCTGCCTTGCAACTGGTGGTTTTGTTTTTTGGCCATGCCCGGGCATGTAGAAGTTTCAGGGTTAGGGACAGAATCTGCACCACAGCAACGACCAGAGATGCAGCAGTGACAAGGCAGGGTACTTAATCCACTATTCCACCAGGGAACCCCACAACTGGGATTCAATAAGCTCTCTAGGTGATTCTGATGCTGCCTGTGTTGTCTCTCTGGTGTGGATGGGAGTACGGACAGAAGTCAGAACTGCTGACTTTCGGCCCAGCCTGCCACCCTGAGGACGGCTGCTCAGCCCGGTGCCATCTTCAGTGGAGGGTGACCTGCATCTGCCAATGACCGAGAACTTGAAATTGCTGATCTAGGGACTATTCTCTCACCAGAGGACACAACCGGAACGCAGTCTACAGCAATGCGGTGCCTTCTCCAATTAGGGGATGAATTTTTCGAGGATGACACTGCAGTGCTCGCCCGCCATCCAGGGCAAAGCCACAGGAGACTCAGCTCCCTCACGGAGCAATACCAAAACCCCACTGGAATTCTTTCCTCCTTCTCCACTAATGAGATTGTGAAGAAACCCAGAATCTCCATAAAGCTAAAGATCAAAGCAAAACACAGCAATCTCTTTTCCGGGTCTCTATTAATGGAAAAAAAAATCCACAGAAAATTCCTAAGTGATATTGGAGATGCTTCCCATGCTTGGTTCTCTCTCTCTACAAATTCCTGAATGTGCAAAAAATTGTTCTCTTTTCCTTTAGCAAGGGAAGAGGGTGGGTGGGTGGAGTGGGGAAGGATGCAAAGGAAGTTCCTAAATGGGTGAAACCCTCCAGCAGCCAGGCAATCATCTCCTTGTCGTGATTTAGAGCGTTCCTTTAAAAATATCTATGAGATCACAGAACATTACGTGCATGACACCAAACATTTGTAACTAATCCATGAAAATAAAGGAAGGGCATCATGTTGCAGGGGGAACACAGTGGAATATGTCTGGTGTTATCGTTCTAAAATAAGACGGCCTCAATTTGGTTGAAATATATCTTCACACATTGTCTTCCAGAGCAGAGCCGTTTGAGAAATTCTGATTGCAATTATAAGTGCTGAATAGGGAGTACTTTGCATTTCCTTTGACGATGCTGAAAGCTATAAGCAATCCTGATATTAAAATCTTTGGAAATTGATGAGTACCCCAGGCATCGTTACAATACTTTCTCCCCCAATCTGAGTAATTAAAATCTATTATGTGAACACATGTTAATATTTTATCAACTACCGTTTTTAATTAACCAAACATACGAGGCCTCCTGCAGTAGGACTGATATTGTTTCATTTGAAGTGACCCCACCCCCACCCCATCAGCTTCATCGAAAACATACCACGGTACTGAATTCCGGAACCTGCCACAGCAGCCAGTCCTCATTGAGGGTGTACAGGGCTTTGCAAGTGATTACATCAACGGGACCCTTGTTTATTTTCTGATTCAGAGTCGTCACCAGCAAATAGAATGGCTCTCCAACAGTCTCCTTGGAAAAGATGCAAAAGTGACAGTTAGCTTTCTGCAGAATCCCCTGCACCTTCCAAAGAATTGAAGTCTCAGTTTATGGCACCACGACAGGAGACAGGAGGCAATGTTTTCTAACAATCAACATGAAACTCCCAAGAAAATACATATTGCTCCACTTAGGACTGGGGAGCAAAACTCAGGAAACCTCCTCCTCTCCCCATCACACATGCATGTTCTCTCTCTCTCTCTCTCTCTCTTTCTCTCTCTCGCTCCCCTATGGCATCTACAAAGTACTTGATCTTTCTTTTATGCTTCAGCTTCTGCATGGTAGCCTAACTCTCATCAGCTGGCTAGTGCCTAACACCACTTAGTAGAGGGTTAACTTTTGTTTATATTCCTATTTAATCGCCCCCAATTTTTAAAAAGCACCCTGAAAATAAATGGCATTTAAAAATAAAATACACACAACGAGCAGCCTTGGTAACCAGAGGAAACTTAAAAACGTTTTATGCATTCACCTAGGAGGAAGCTTTTCGGGTGTTAACAGCTTCTCACTAAGGAAGTGGCCTTCAGTTACACAATTTGCAGCTCCTCTCCCGCGCCGCGAAGGCCAGCCCTGGGGCCTCCCCAGACCCCCCCTCACCACCACCACCACCTTCGCTGGTACAGGCCACAGATGTACTCCACCTTCCTCTCTGGGCCAGAGCCGATGCCGTTGCTCTAAGGATCCTCCCAGACACTCAGCCCATCGTGACGGCTTCTTGCCAAACTTCTGCCACGTGCACTTTTTCCTGGGCCAGGGGCGGCCGACCCTGCTGTTACTGAAAGGCCTCAGATTTGTAGTCGCTTTGTGCTTGAATGGATTCTGAGCAACCCAGGCGGGAGGCTTGTGTGTTCTGCTTTCACGCAGCCTCCCGAGGAGGCATGCAGCCCTCTGGGTCACTACAGTGGTAGTACTGGCAAAGCCGGTCAACCCTCTGCGAGCCAAAGGACATTACACTGAAGAGGTGGGCAGAGAAAAGCCAGAAGCAGGACGTCAAACTGCCTCGGCGATGGCGATAAGCCAGTCAGGTGACCCGGGGCCTGCAGTACCAGTTTACAGAGTCAGGCTTTCCAGCTGATGCATCTGGCTTGGAAAGGAGGATTGCGCTGGCTCTCCCGCCTGCTTTCCCTTGAACAGGTAAACTGAGACGTCTCTGAAGCCAGGTCTCCAGGGCTGCCATCCCCCACACGGGCCCATCCTCTACAGTGACTGCAGGACACAGCCCAGCCCGAGCCAGGGCTTCGGGCTTCCTCTCGCTCCTGCTGCCGCCCTCCCCGCCCCTGGGCCCCCCTGTGTCACTTCCCGTCCCTTGCTGACATATCCTGGAGTCTCTTCCTTACTGTAGGACTGGGTTGGAATGCTCAGAAATTTCCCGGGTGGGGAGAGCACTGGGACGAGAACATGACCTTTAAATTCGCACGAGAAACTTCCTTTATTTAGTGGTTCACAACCACACAGCTCTCTCCTCCTCCCCCCTCGACTCACCCCCTTAGGTAATGTCCTGACCGCAAACCTAGAACCTCCACTTCTCTCTGCCTCCAGCCCACATCAGAGATGGGGGTGGGCGCGCCCGCAGAGATCGCTGGTGGGGGGCCGGTGGGCTCTTCTGGGCTGCGTGGTGCCCCAGCTCCAGACTCTGTGGCCCTGTAGTCAGGAATTCCTCCAGCACTGTTCCCACGCCCGTGTTCTAAGCCCGGACAGTCATCCCCCAGAATCCCCCGGGGGCTCATTAAAACTTCAGACGTCTGGGTCCTACTTTAGATGTGGAGCCTCTGGAGGTGAGGCCCGGGCATCTGCAGTTTCAACACCTTCCCAGGGGATTCTGAGGCGAGGCTGGCTTAGGAAACCGTAGGGCCGTGGGGTTTCTTTGTCACCACCGAACACAAGTTCAAAGTCAGTCACACCTGTTGGGGGGCTTGGGCATCTTACCACGCCAGGGTGCACACAGCTCCCCAGGGGGGCTGGCTGGTCGCAGAGCCCACCTTACAGAACCGACCCTGCCCTTCCCCTCCTGTGACGGCAGCCAGGGACCCCTTCACCAGCCCTTCCTTAGTGAGATCGGTTGCTCTGACCATGGCTGAGTCCATAGCTTTCGCGCCCATGACCCCATTCCATCCCTAGTTCCCCTAAGCCTGGAAGGAGGTACTTGCCTCCTTGGGGAAGCAGCAAACGGGGGGCTAAGGGCTCCCTGGTGTTGTCACATGAGCCGTCTGTGGGCTTTGGAGAAAATCTCACCTGCTCTGTGAACCCCAATTCCCCAATATGCAAAATGATCCTAAAGGTTATTTGTCTCATGGGATTCAGTGAGAAAAAGGAAGCAAAGCTCTTAGCACAGTGGCTGGCAATGCAATAAGTGGCAGTTACTATTATTACTTTACCAACAGGGCCTTGGAGGCACAGAGGGGGAAGTTACCTGAAGGTCACAGCGGTCGTGGTGCCCATGCCTGTAGGGGGGGTTGGGGAGCAGGTAGGGCAGGAGGACTGCGGCCACCAGAGCCCACCCCGCCTCTCTGTGGGCACTTGGTGGGGGGAGGGCAGGCCCTCTGCACCAGAGGGAACGATTCCACTAAAAACGAAAGTATTGCTGACTGGCTCCATGCCACCTCCTCCCTGGGGAGCCCGCTCCCCCCTCACCACCCCAAGCGCTCAAGACACTCTTGAATCAGCATCCTCTTGACCCAGAATCCTGTGCTCAAGGGGGCCTTTTGGGTTCAGAGCCCAGATTTTTTGTAGCACCTCACTTTTTTAAAGCCCATGAGCAGCAAGAGCTAGACTCTCAGGAGCCCTTAAGGGCTCAGAATAAGAATCACAGAAGAAAGAACTGGAAAGGAATGGAATATCAGTGGCCAGGCCCCTTATATAGGAGGTAGAAAACAGATGCCCCAATGGAAAGGGCCATCTGTATCCAGAACCAGGAGTTCCTGTTGTGGCTCAGCGGAAATGAATCTGACTAGGAACCATGAGGTTGCGGGTTCGATCCCTGGCCTCACTCAGCGGGTTAAGGATCCGGCGTTGCCGTGAGCTGTGGTGTAGGTTGCAGACGCGACTCGGATCCCACATTGCTGTGGCTGTGGTGAAGGCCGGCAGCTATAGCTCCTGTTAGACCCCTAGCCTGGGAATCTCCACATGCCGTGGGTGCGGCCCTAAAATGACAAAAGACAAAAAAAAAAAAAAATGTATCCAGAACCAGGCAGCAAGCTGGGACCAACCGGAACTTAGAGCCTGAACCTGCTAACCGAGACTCCCAGTCTAAGGCTCCTTCTGCCACCCCAGGTTCTCAAAGGCAGGCGATGGAATCCCCTGTAGGAGCTTGAAAACACGGACTATGGGGCCCCGGCTTCTGATTCAATGGCACAGTGGTGGAGCAAGAGCCTGCCTTTTGAGACTAAGACGTCAGAGCAAGGTGAGGGTCCTGCTGCCTCACTTAAGAAGCAGCTGTGGCTGAAGCTAGGATGAGGGGGTGGGGAGAAGCAAAAAAATCCACCCCGGAAAAAAAAAGCACTCGACATCTCCCCAAAGCGTATGATGATTTATACCAAGTAAACAGAAAAGAAGGCAGATTTCATTAATCTTAATAAATGGGTATTGCCTTGGGAGAGAAAAGGGTTGGTAAAAAAAAAAAAATATTGTGCATCTACTTGTAAGATTACATTAAACATTAAACTAAGCACAGTCTATTTAAGGCGCTGCTTTTTGGATCTAAACTTAAGTAGTACTGTTAAAAACCTGTGGCATAGCTGTGTATCTTATTCAAAGTTTAATTAGATTTTGGAACTAGCTGCAAATACACAATTATGCAGTTTTGCTGGAATCTGGATGGCTGGTAAAATTAAAGGAGGCTAAGAACCTCCTGCACCAGGGGCCTCAGAGCCTGAATGGAAGCTGGGCTGAACAGAACACACTTCTTTTCCTATTAATATTTTATAATAATAATGGGCACCATGTAGGGGTGCTTACTCAGTGCTGAGCAATCGTATACATTTTCTCATCTGTGCGTCCAAAGAGCCCTAAAATATTCTTCTTCCAATCCTACAGGCTTATAAACCCAGGCCAGGCGGGTCAAGAAACCTGCTTGGGGCTTCTAGAAAGTGGTGGAGTCTGGATGCAGACCAAGCGGCGGGCTCAGGGCCCATCCTCTTAATCAGTGGAGTGTGTGCACAGCTCACATTTGAAAAGATTTTAAGATTCAATTAGATCACAACCATGTTCACACAGTAACTCTAATGGAGTGAACTCGAGGGACAGGCGGCTCTTGGGAGACTCGTTTTAATTCGGGATGACGGGTTGGAATTGAGTGTAATTAGCTCAGAGCGAGCGCGTACTGGTAGGTAAATGGCTGTTTTCAAGATGCTTCAGGGGCCCTGAAAACAATGTGTTCTCCTCAGTATTTGAAATGTGCCCTCTACTCACCACATGTTAATTAACCACGTAGAGGTGGATGCAAAAGTCAATGGATATAAAATTTCAGCAAAGTTCTAGAAGTCTATTGTACAACACTGTGCCTACAGGTAATCCTATTTTGTGCACTTCAAAATCTGTTAAGAGGGTAGGTCTCACATTAATTGTTCTTACTCCAATAAAATTATTTTTATTTTTTGCTGTTTAGGGTCACACCCGCAGCATATGGAGGTTCCCAGGCTAGGAGTCGAATCGGAGTTACAGCTGCCGGCCTGTGCCACAGCCACTGGACTTTTTATAGGAAGAGTTCTACCCGAGGAAATTCTAAATGAATTACACTTACAAGGACTGGTTACAGCAAAAGCAAATTTCATTTTCCCCTCCGTGTGCTCCTGGTAAAGACCAGGACTGAAAGTGGTTAGATGCCGATACCATGGAGTGTTCAGGACTTATCCTGACAAAGGCATCAGCATTGGCTAAAGATAACTGCCTATCGTCTTACCTCTGACACCGCCGGGTCGCGACACTTACCCGCAGAAAACCAGAAAGGCAGACAGACATCCAGTTGGTGAGGAGTTTTTCCACCACGGACTCCGTGCGTCTTAGCATGAGTTTAGGCTGCATGTTACTGCACTGCTCCATCAGGTCCCTGGTTAGCACCTCCAGGATGCTGGTGAGGTAGACCAGCTTGGTTTGCAGTGCGATGGTCAAGAAGGAGGCAAACAGACACCTGTTTAGAAAACAGAGCCTTGGTTACAATAGCCGAGATAGGGAGGCAACCTAAGTGTCCACCAACTGCTGAATGGCTAAAGAGCACGTGGTAGATATACATAGTTAAAATGGAATAGTATTCGGCCCCAACAAGAAGGGAATCCTGCCATTTGCAACAACATGGAAGGACCTTGAGGGCGTCACGCTAAACGAGGTGGAGAAAGGCAAATACTGTATCATCTCACTTATACGTGGAATCTGAAAAGAAAAAAAACACCCCTCACGCTCAGAAAAAGAGGTCAGATTTGTAGCTGTCATGCTTACACACATACAGTGTGGTATGTCAATTACATCTCAATAAAACTGAAAGAAAAAAAGATGACATAGAGATGATTAAAAAAAATCGCATTAAACAAACACAGAGCCTTGGTTAACCATCAGCTGTGGCTTGCTTGGTGCTGATAGCAGTTTCTATGGACGCTTGAGGGGCCAGGCAATGGGGTGCTGCCCTGGGGTGCGGGGGCCTTTTTTTTTAAGGTCTCAGTTTCAACTACCTTTGTTCTTAATCCATAAAAACCACACATCGATGTTAACTTCAGGACATTTTACGGTTTTTGGCACTTAAACTTTCACTTAGGGTGGTAACAAGAAGTGAATGATTTTCCCGAATTTTCAAGGTATATTTTAAAAATAGAAAGCAGCACTTCTGCTTTTTGGACTGAGGACTCATGCTTTTTCTTGGTGTTGGGTTTTTTAGGGTGCTTTTTGGGGACAGTCATATGTTTGGGTGTCTTCAAAATAGCATTTATGTCCGGGCAGTGTGCTCTGAACTGGAGACATCACAGATGCATGACCCAACCTCCGACCTGCCCCGAACAGCCCGCCTCTGGATAGAGGAACATTCTTAGATACCAAGTTCAAGTCGCAGTTTAGAATGAAAATGGGAGGCTCAGGTTTCATTTTCCCTACTTAATGATTTTTTTTTTTTTAATGGCTGCACCCCATGGCATCTGAAGTTCCGAGGCCAGGGACTAAATCTGAGCCGCAGTTGTGATCTACACCACAGCTTCATCAATGCCAGATCCTTTTAACCCACTGCAGCTGCACCTGGCCAGGAATTGAACCTGCAGCCTACGCAGTGACCAGGGACCTGAACCTGTGTAGCTGGACTCTTAACCCGCTGCACCACAGTGGGAACTCCTTCTCTACGTAATGACTTTCAAAATATAAATGGATTGGCTGATACCTGTCCTTCACTGAAAAGTTCTTCTGCTTTTCAAGAGTGTGGATGACTGTAACAAGAAAACTTTTATTACATATTAGGGCATCCAAAGCTGTGAGACTTTCATTCTTATCATTGGCATCTCTGTTCTGGAAAAAAAAAAAAAGATGAATATATTATAAATAATATGATATAAATAATACATACAGTTAGAAAGTAGATCCACAATGGGTTTTCCAAGACAATGAATTACCTAATAGCAAATTCGTGATCCCAAGAAACCCACAATAAAAATTCAAAGTAATAATGGAGATGATAATGATGATGATGATAACACTATGAAAGTCAGGCAGTCATGGGCTAAAAATGAAAACGTATAGACTTACATGCATATCTTCAGTGAAGATGTGGGTGAAGCCACCTGACTGAGAGGAAGGAGACACTTTTATTATTCATAACATCCAAAGGAAATGAAGAGTGTATTTTTGCTATAATACCCAAGTCCGTTTTAATAAGGTAGAGAGACTGTTTGCTAATCTGAAGAGCCCCTGGGCTTATGCTCACGGCCTGTCCTCTGCATAATGAATAATTATTCGGCTCCTAAGAAACAGCGGTGACTTCTGAAAGCCTCTAGAAGAAAAATCATCACTGCATCAGTGAAGTGGTAGGTGTTGGTAGGTGAAGGCATCTCACACTTTAAAAGAACTGAGTCCGAAGTTAAAGAAGGATGGTGAAAGAAGATTATGCAAATGTACAGACCACTCCTTAAGCAATTTAGCTTCTAAGGAGAAAAACTGAGGTATGCTGGTAAGTTTTCACAAGTCTTGGCTTAGCGGTATTTACTCTCTCCATCGATACACAACGATATTCAAAACAGGATGGAATGGGGTGGTTAAAAGTCTGAATCTGGAGCCAAACTGCTTGGGTTCCAATCCTGGTTTGGTCAGGTACTAGTCACATGACTTCAGGCAAATTATTTAACCTCCTGGTGCCTGACTTTCCTCATCTGCAAAATGGTAAAGATAATGAATTCCACCGCACAGGCTGGGCACGGCAATAAAATGAATGAGTGCATCAGAGGTTCTTCATGTCGGTTATTATTATTTTTATTTTTTTAACCACTAATTTCTGGCAAACTGGACCACAATGCTGCTGCTGCCCTGCTGGTTTCTAAAAACATTTTTAAGTGCTCTGCTCTGAAACTCCTGAATGCAAACTTTTGAGTTTCCTTTCGTGTATCATAAAATCATATTGGAATTAAATGATTAAATTTTAAAAGCATGCTAATATTTTAAATGAGTCAATAGGATGAAAATATAAGTTTAAACATTCAGTTATTTTCAATTATTTTTTTGGTAATATTAAAACTTTAGGCCATTTTTATATCTTATTCAAGGAAATATCTTCTGTAGAGAATTTTTGCCTTATAGTTTCAAATTTGTTAGCCCAAGCAGAAGACCAAAAACTATTTTGGTCATAGCCTCTCTTAGTAATAAGTAGAAAAAACAGACCTTGGATTTGCATTTTCTAGTTCTTAATATTTTTCTACTGAACCAACCTTATGTCCATAGACAATTTAAACAGATTGATTCTCAATCTTAAATAGGGAAATGCCCACTCTGGCTCCCTGTGTTCAAAGGCTCCTTCCTCCTGTCATTTCTCTCCTCTAGGTGGTTAGATGCTCTGCTTACCCTTATTGTTTCTATTTTCAACAAAATAAAGTAAGTTGTCAATATAATGGAAAGTAAGGCTTTAAAAGCCAAAAACCCAGCTGCCAAGGCAAAAAAACCGAGAACTGGTAATGCCTTGCCCTCTGAGAGGCTACCACTTCCTTTGGGTTTTGCCTGTTGTTATCTAGTGGGTGCTGATCATCTAACCTCCAGGCCTAGAGGATGAGGCTCCTGGGTCTACTTAACAATAGGAGTTATCTTCAGAATAGAATGCATTTCCAACAGGCATTGTCCTAACAGAACAGGCTCCTCAGAGTTCCTGCTGTGGTGCAATGGGTGAAAAATCTGACCGCAGCAGCTCTGCTTACTGGGGAGGCATGGGTTCGATCCCTAGCCCAGTGCAGTGGGTTAAATGATTTGGTGCTGCCACAGCTGTGGCTGCAGCTGCAGCTCAGATTTGATCCCAGCCCAAGAACTTTCATACTCCATGGATGCAGCCATTAAAAAAAAAAAAAAATGTTACCGTGTTCTATCTTTTCTTAATGCCTATGAATTCAATTTTAACTTAGGTCTTCTTGATAGGGTTTGATAAATGTATGTTTGTTTTTCTTGGGTCTTCTGTTGACTTCTATGGCTTTTCCAGCTGCCTTTCAAGATTCTACATAACCCCGAGTTAATTCAGTTTGCCTTCTTGCAACTCTCTTTCATCTCCCAAGATAATATAGCATTGTTCCTGGGATTTTTTTTTTTTTTTTGAAGACACTCACAACAGTGTTCCTTTGCATTCATCATTCTATCTTGCTCTTGATTACCGAATTTAGAAAATAGGAAAACTTCTTTTTCAGGCCACAGATGACTCTCTTCAGCACACAAGGGCAACCATTAACTATAAAAGCCCACACAGTACTCCCGTGGACGGTGGAAATCTCTATTGTTTTATTGCTATTAAATTCTTAATGGGGATCTCAGATGGCTGGGAAATAGGACTCGTGATGTAACCTGTGCTGGGGCCCTGCACAGTCACCCTGATTCAGCAAATTAAACTCTCCTCCCCAGGTGGTGTCCTGCCATAGAGATGAGGAGGTGGCCACTGGTAAGTCTTGGCACTTGGTACTCTTGGAGGATAGCTTAAAAAAAAAAAAATGCAAGTGCAAAAAGCTCAAGTCTTATTTACAGCCTTCTTGATTTATAACACCAAGGCTTGCACAACAACAACAAAAATATGATGGGTGTTTTATGGAGGTATCCCAGCCTCCAGACACAGCATCACATATCATGGTGTCTGCTCCCAGAATTATAGAGAAACTGGAAATTGCTTACTGCATGTGTCTGGGTTTCTGAACTTGGGGCTTCTGGCTGGGAAGTTGCTGGTAATGTGATACAAGCCCTCTCTGGGCCTGAAGAGATTTCTGGCTTTGCTCACAAGTCTAGATTTAAATGTGATAATCGATACTGCTGTGTTCCAGAGGTGAGGCCTTGCCGTGGTCACCAGTTCTGGACAGAAAGAGGGAAATACGGAGGAACTGGGGCATCGGGGCATGGAGGTGATGAGAGGAGGATGAGTGTTCCTTGCCAAAGCCTTGGGAGGGTAAATGAGGAAGGCCATGGGGGTGAGAAGAATGGAGGTGCTGGAACGGAAGTGAGACCGAAAACCCAAAGGATTAAGAGGACTACTCCTCGGAGTCCTAGCACAAATTAATTAATCATCTCATGCAGCTATTTCTACTAAACGAGGATGCCACAAACCAATCAGCTAAAGAACAACTGCTAGAGAGAACCATAAAAACTCTGCACTGCTAAAAATGGCTGTTATTTACTCAAATGCTACATACGTCGACTTTCCTCCCTCTTGGCCAATAGTACTTTTCATTTCCAATTGAGAAGTAATAGTGAATCATCTAGTAGCTGCAATGGAAGTCATGCAGATAAACACAACAAATTGGCCAGTCCACAATTTATTGATTCTTAAATAAACTAGCTCACTTCCCAACTACAAATTCAGTTCTAAACTCGTCGTAAAATAAAGCAAAAATCATCACTCTGAACTTCTGTCCCTCCTAAGTTTTTGTTACTGGACAAAGAGTAATTGCCGGTGACCCATCACTGCTTTATACCCTAATCAATCCAATTAATAGTTATCCTCCTCCCAGCTCTGCTCAAATTTAAGCCATTATTTTGTACCAAGCACATTATCTATCCTACAGCTGCCTTGGAAGCAAACACCCGTTCTGACAAGAGCAACAAGCACCTTCATTATTATTCAAGACTCAACCTTAGGAATATGATCAATGCTCTTACCTCAGGGAAGAAAGTTCTCAGAGCAAAATGTTTGTAGTCAAGGAAGGGAACGGTTCCAAAACTATCAACCACATCCAATTTATCCATCTGCAGCTCAGCAAAGCCTGCAAAACAGAATCCCAAGAGCAATATTTTAACTCAACAAACAATGGATAAGATCTTCTGCTGTTTTGTCTAACACGGAGTCTGACCTTGGTTTTCATTAAAGAAGAAACAATAGATAATTACTTGGTTGGCTGGAAAGAAGAACTGAAATGAAACACAAAGCCAGGCCTAGACCCTGCTGTTCAGTTGTCTTCTGTTATGCAAACAGTTCTCATTACTGTGACCGGTTCCATTTAAGGATAAAAAAAAAAAAGAAGAAGAAAAGAAAAACAATAAAAAAGACTTGTTTTTCTACAAATAAAATTTTGGAGCCTACCATCACGTATCTCTTTCCGGAGCTCGCTCTCCAGGAGCTCCAGCTGTTGGCTCTGTTTGCGACTCAGTTCCTTCGATTTGTGCCTGGTCACCCCCACGGCCACTGAAGAGACAGAAATCCAGCATGAGACCGACATGTTAAAGCTCAGAAAGGAAAACAGAACCAAGCTTTAACTTCTTCCACAGAGAATGAGACAGAGGGAGAGAGAAGAACGCCAGCATTTAAGAGATGTAATTTATAAGAAGAAAAATTCCAGTGAGGGGCCACTCTAAAAAGTAAGATGCTCAAATGCAACAGAGAAACGAAAGAAGAAGAAGAAAAAAAACCTACTCATCTTAAAAGTAAAAACTAAATCAAATAACCTTCACTTGTAACCAAAGATCCCAGCTGGCTGAAAAGTAATGAAACAAGCCAACTTTTCTTACAGCCACAGGCCATTTAGACTGTTCGATTTTTTTTTTTAAATGTTTCTAAACATCTCTGGAGAAATAAAGTTGAGCTGCAAAATGCAGAAAAAACCCACACATCCACAGTGAGCTATGTAAGCCAAACTCGCACAGATCAAATGGGGTGACTGGATGAGTGGTCTGCTGTGAATCCCCGATCTGGATATTGCTTATTTCTCCACTTCATTTTGCTTCTAACTACGCTATAGAGGCAGTAAACAGACAAGTTCAGCGCTCGGGTTCATGTCCCCGCTCTGCCATTTACCAGCTGTGTGGCCTCGGGTAAGTTCCTTAGCATCTCTGTGCCTGGCTGCCTTATCTCTCAAGGTGCCTACCTCATTGAGATGTTCACAGGATTCCGGGGAGTAACTCACAGAAAGCATTTGGATCTTATTTTTGCAAAAGCATACATAACAATGGTCAACTATCATTTTTTTTTTTTTATTGAAGTGTAGCTGAGTTACAATGTTGTGGTAATTGTGGCTGCTACACATACATTCTTTCAGCTACACATACATTCTTTTTCATATTATTTTCCATGATGGTTTATCAGAAGGTAGTGAATATATTCCCTGTGCTATACAGTTGGACCTTGTTGTTTATCCATTCAACATGCAGTAGTTTGCATCTGCTAATCCCAAACTCCCAACCCTCCCCTCTTCCAATCTCCTTCCCTCTTGGCAACCAGAAGTCTGTTCTTTACTTCGTGAGTCTGTTCCTGTTTCATAGATACGCTGATCTGGGTCATAGTTTAGATTCCACCTGCAATGATGTATGGTATTTGTCTCTCTCTTTCTGACATACTTCACTTAATATCAATTGCTATTATTACTCTAGACAGTTTTTCCTCTTTTAAGAGAAATTTCACAATTTTACCAGCAGATGTGAATGATGCTGGAGGAAACAAAATTCAATACAGTTGTGCCCTGGGCTGCTTCGTAAATTCATCAGTCTTCATCATGACGTGTGCCGTGCATCTTCAAGAAAGGGTGGAACAGGCAGTGATTCTCAAATTTGCTTGACTATGGAACCCTTTGCCCAGGAGCATCACTTGTGGCTTTCGGTCCTGAGACTGCCCTTTAGGCAGCACCAGCTCACTGCGCAGAGAGGGTTAGCAGGCCACATCCATAAAGCAGCGAGCTTTTCCTGGCTGAAGTCTCCAGAGGAAGTCACAGTGGCAGCTCGAGGCCAGGTGTGTTTAGCATTTTCACTAATGACGTGATTGACAGAGTAAGAGTGCACTTACTCAAGCTGCTCACCACGCATGCCTCCCTGGAATTATGGTAAGAAGGGGATGAGGATTTTAAAGGGCTTTGCAGATACCAAGGAAACCAAAAGCGATGTGTCAAATGGAGCCCGCTTCACCTTAAAGGGCGTAAACAATCTCTACAAACAAAGCGAAGGGAGAGGACTGGAGAGTCACAGACAGCCCGGGAGAGATCAGAGGTTTCTAGAAGTCACAGAGTGGATGTGATTGCACGCTGAGCCTGTTAGTTCTAGAGCAAACATCAGTGGATTCCCAAAATTGAGCTCAGCATTTTGAGTTTACAAGTAATCTTCTCATTTGAAGCCAGCACCAGCCAGGATTTTATTAAAATATCAGGTCCGATTCTGGACTCTAGATGCACAGTAGGGGTGGACAATTTGAGGAGAGCATAAAAAACACCTGAAATGATCATCAGCAGGGAAAAATGAGGTCTCTGCGAAATGAATTCCTTCCATTAGGCTAGTTAACCATACGCATAAATCTTTCCCTCACTGGATTGGGAACTCCCCAAGAGAAAGGATCAGGACTTAACTCACAGCTCCAGAGTCTTGCACAGTTAACAACAACTCAACAGGTGCTCAATAAACATCAGGTAAATGGATGCAGGGATAGACGAATGAATGAGAGAGTTAAGTGTATAAGAAGGTGATGTAAGCAACTATTAACAGAAAATTCAGTTTTCTGTTCAATGCCTGAATTAAGTCAAGGAATATGAAGTGCGATGGAGATTGGAGAAGCTTGAAATGAGAAGCAGCTCAGAAATAAAGTTCAAAAACTGAATGGCTACCGGGACCAGGCACACAGGTGAGTCAGGTGGCCTGGGTGGAGACAGTAGGGAGTGGTAGAGACCATGGCAAAGCCCCAGTGAACACATGCCCTCTCTCCATAGGTAGCTGCTGCCCAGCTCCAGCAAATGGGTGCTATGGAAAAATGGGGGTCTGATGATCCAGATCTTTTAAATTTTCAAAAGTTTTTAAAGAAAGCGAAAACACCTAATTTTAAAATGTTTTCAGCTATTTCAAAGTTTTTAAAATGCTACATGGGCCAAGCAAGACACATCAGTGGGCCAGATTTACCTAGTGAGCAACCACCATGTGACAATATGTTTGGATGATGCTTGGAACATTTTAGTAGATGGTATAGATCACGCATCCAAAATACAGTTCTGCCAGGAAAGGCAGACCTGGGGTGGGTGTGAGGGGTGTGGATTGGTGTGCTGAGATGGCAGAATCAGATGATGAAGTCCTAGAAGTCCAAAATCCCAGAGGAATTCTGAGGATATAACGTAAATGGGACGTTTGTCATTACAATTCATGGGATCGAGGAAGCAAAGCAGATTACGTGTCTCAAACGTCAAGATACTATCTTTGTAATCCAGCCTTTTATTAACAAAGCATCCTTAAAACAGTTCAGAAAACCCTCAACATGTAGCTTTTATTCCTGCCCTAAGTTTTGCTTTGAGTTTGCTTCCATCGATAACTTAATTGAAGACAACAGCTCCCGAAAGCTCAAAGTCCTCCTGCCTGCTGAGAGGCCCCAGGGAATAACTTCTCCGACAAAACTAAACAGGGCACTTACCAAAAATGACAATCACCAGCAAGACGGGAAGTCCAATCAGAAAATACCAAGTGGAGAGAACGGATTCCCGCTCGACGTCAAGCTTCAAGTTTCCCAGTATGACCTGATGAGACAAGGAGTGTCATCAGAACTGATCGAGGTGGGCACCACATCTAGGTACACAATTTTCCCTTCAAATGGTTTTCTCCAAGTTGTAAGAGGAGGAGGAAAGGTAGGTAGGATATCCGAGCTCAAGTCCCGTCTCTGGGCACACCCACTACATGACCTTGAGCCACTTGAAGAACAAATCCAGTGCCTCGCTTTCAGATTTTGCTCCAGTCGGTTGAGCTGTGCCGGGCTAGACCTACAAAATTTACACGGTGGTCCTCGTTGCCCTGGAGGTTTTAAGCTACAGGAAAGGGGTCAATAAAGAGGTGGTAACCTGTGTGTGAGAAACCCTCTTACCCCTCCACTAAGGCAGTGATCCACTTTTTTTATCTCTTCTACTGCTTGTGTTTACTTGACAGGCTTAATCTGAAGGAAGAACTCTGTGGGAAAAACCAATCTGGCAATGCTACCTGGACGATCCCCTTTTCCACTTTTGGTTTTGGTTATAAAGCTTTTGCAAAATCTTGCTGAAGGAAAACTCTCCATCAAGCCTTATTTTCACAATGACGTACATCCAAGTGCAAAGCCACGTTTCCACCCCAGAGCCATGGCTGCCCCCCGTGCAGGTATCTGGGCCAAGGGGCAGGAGCACTGACTCTGGACCCACACAGCCCAGTTTCTAAGCTCCAGTTCTGCCTCCTTACTACTAATATTAATAATCACGTTAGCATCTGTTGAGTGCTTTTTTCATGGATTTGCAAGTATTTTTGCATGGAAAGTCTCATTGAATTTAATGAGACTTCATCTCATTTCTTTTAGGGTTTTCAACCCCATGAGGCAGGTGGCACTGTTATCCCCATTTTATAGAGGAGACCACAGAAGTCCCCTGTCCGTGCCGTCCTCACTCTCCTGGCTCTAAAATGCGATGTTGGAGTTCCCGTTGTGGCATAGTGGAAACGAATCTGACTAGGAACCATGAGGTTGTGGGTTCGATCCCTGGCCTCGCTCCAGTGGGTTAAGGATCTGGCGTTGCTGTGAGTTGCGGTGTAGGTGTCAGATGTGGCTTGGATCCTGCGTCGCTGTGGCTGTGGTGTAGGCCGGCGGCTGTAGCTCCAATTTGACCCCTAGCCTGGGAACCTCCATGGGCCGCAGGTGTGGCCCTAAAAAGACAAAAAAAAAATTTAAAATAAATAAATAAAGTAAAACAGGATGTTGACGGTGCCTCTTTGGAGAGCTGTCGTGAAGATGAAACTGCTGGCATGTAAGTACGCGGGGCTCACGGCTCTCCTGCTCACGGCTCGCTGGCGGCTCCCCAGAGCTCAGAGCCAAGTCCTCACAATGGCCCACAAGGTCCTAGTGGTCCATCAGCTGTCCTTGCCTGCCCCCCTCATCCACTCCCTAACCTCCTCGGAATGGTCTCCCCTTGTTTCCTCCACTTCAGCATGCCGGCCTTCCTACTGCCCTCCAGCTGCATCAGGCCGGCCCCTGACTCTGGAACTTTGCAACCCATGGCTCCGTCCGCTAGAGCACTCTACTCCAGAGAGCCCACAGCTCATTCCCCCGCCTCCTCGAGGTCCTGACTCAAATGTCATCTTTACAGCGACCCCCTTGTTGCTCACCATCGTAAACCTTGCAGCTGTGTCCCCTCTCCCCCGCTTCATTTTTCTTCTTAACAATGAACGCATTTTCCATTTATTTTCTATACTGCATCCCCCTTTAGGTAAGCTCCGTCAAGGCGGATTTTGAAGGTGGTGGCGTCTATTTTCTTTTCTGCTATGTCCCTATCACAGCACAGGTACTCAGGAACTAGTCACGAGTAATGGAATACGCTCGCATTTGTTCTTCTCAAACACTTGGACATGTGGGAGCACCTAGGAGTTTAGTTGTTAATTTGATAATTACTATGACTGCCTTTAACATACCAGAGCTGGGCAAAAGGAGGCTCAGCCAAAGCCAAGTGACTTATCTAAGGCCACTCAGGTGTAACCCGGTGCAGCTGGGCCATGAACACATTTTTCGTTTTGGCTTCTAGTCTGATGTTTTTTTTCTTGTCCTTTAACCAATTATTTATGACTGCAGATCATAAAGCATTTTGGAGGAGGGGGATAAAGACTGTGCTGAGCCTCATATGGTGTGAATACTATAAAGGCAGACTTCCAATATGTTTCCCTTTGCAATGGCCTCACGTCTTTATTGTGGGACATAAATATACCAGCGATGGGACCCTCAACCACGTCTGGGAAAAGATTAAATGCACCAAGCATGACTTCACGGTGGAGGAAGCCTCTGACCCATAGATTTTCTGGTCTCCATAGACTCCAATGCCACTTTCAGCGTGCCAGAGAGGCCCCCATTCTGGGTTTGTGCTAAGACATGTCACCTCTGCATTTGGGAAGAGAATGACAGCGTGTTCATCAATGAGTCTAGAGATTCTGCTTACAGACGCAACAGTCTAAATGTATAGCTAGAACAAAAGCTATCAAGACTCATTAGTATGATAAACAATGGTGTGCTCAATGCTTTGACATTTGAATAGGCACACGGATGGATTCTGCAAGCTATTTTGGAGGAATAATGCTTGGGCCGGCAATTCCAGTTCTGTTTCTCTTCACTTAAAGTGAAGATCTAAAGAGCCATAAAAGATTCTATTTTGGCTTCTGGTTTAGCCAAGGAATACCCCTAAATAAGTGAAAACCAGTGGGCAGGACTGTCAGGTGACTCACTCGAACTTTCTTGGAAGAAGCGGCAATGCTGTTTGCAGAAGTGATGTGCTTAATTTTGCAGAAGATGGTGGTGAGATCTTGATTTCTAGTAATATTTTCAAACGTGCAATTTGATTTCTCTTTTTCTCCATGGAAGAGAGTAATTTCAATGTCTTTCTTGGAAATGTTGAAGTTATCATTTTCTTTCTGTGAAGAACAAGGCGAAGATGAAGAAATCAGGGCACATGTGAAAATTCACAAACACACCTTTCCAGTCGAGGGGACCACGCCCCACCCCCCTGAAACGAGAGAGACGTACTTGAATTTTTACTTCCAGTTCTGTGTCCACTTCAGGCTCAACCCGGTACCCCGTAAATACGGGGTCGTCGAGGTACTGCAAGCTTCCACAATCCAAGTAGGTCTCCTGCACTCTGAGCTTCACTGTGACATTCGTACGCCCTTTTAAATTCTTTAAATTGGGGGCCGAAAATCTGCAGTACGTTGCCATACAATATTCAGAGATCTAAGGGAGAGGAAAAGAGCATTTTCGTGGCTTCATTAATGAATTCCAGCTCCGGGACTGAAGAGCTAAGTGACCTGGGTAACTGAACCTCTCTCTGTGCCTCTGTTGTCTCCTCTGTAAAATGGGGCTAACAGTACTACCCGCCTCATGGGACTGAAAACCCTACATGAAATGAGGTGACGTCTCATTAAATGCAATGAGACTTGCCATGCAAAAATGCTTGCAAATCCATGCAAAAAAGCCCTCAACGGATGCTAATGTGAGTATTAATATTAGTAGTAATAATGAAAGCAACCAGAATGTTATACAGTGGGAAAAGAAGGGTAGAGCTAGAGAAAGGGGAAAACCGCACCAGTGGGCCCATGTGTCCCTCAAGGGCTCAAGGCTGAGTCCTGGGAAATTGCAGGAAGGGAGGAATCGGCCCCTTGGCAAGGCTGGCTGCAGGCTTGTGTCCTGATAGCTGAATCACTCATGTTGGGGAAACTCCCTGAGCGCTGTAGCAGAAAGCACTCACCACAAGGAGGAAAGGACTTTGCAGGCTTACCAGAAAATAGGGGAAAACAAAAGTAAAAGGGACAATGTGAGCACCATAAAAGGAAGAACATGAAGACAGAAAGCAATGGAGAAAGGAGAGCCCGCTTCACCGGCTTATTTAAAACAAGTCAGCCGGCATTATTTAAAACAAGCCAGCCAGGGAGTTCCCATTGTGGCTCAGTGGTTAACGAATCCGACTAAGAACCATGAGGTTGCGGGTTCGATCCCTGGCCTTGCTCAGTGGGTTAAGGATCCAGCGTTGCCGTGAGCTGTGGTGTAGGTTGCAGACACGGCTCGGATCCTGCGTTGCTGTGGCTTTGGTGTAGGCTGACGGCTACAGCTCCTGTTAGACCTGCTAGCCTGGGAACCTCCATATGCCGCGGGTGCGGCTCTAGATAAAAAAAAAAGGCAAAAAGACAGAAAAAAAACAACAACAAGCCAGCCAGCATAAATACCATCGTTTTCAGGTATGCAGAGAGAAAGGCAGAGGAAGGCACTGGGAGAGGGGAGGTTGACGGATGTCCTAAAGGAGAGCAACTAAAACTCGTGAAAAAAACTTTGGCGGGGGTGGGGGGGGAGTTTTCCTCTTCGTGATTTATTATCTAATAGTGAAATTTAAAAAAAGAGGATAGAGATTGGATTAAGATGGCGGAATAGAAGGACTGGAGCTCAACTTCTGTCCCAAAAAACAACAAAACTACAACCAAATGCCGAGCAGCCTTCAACCAAATGGACTGTAAACTTCCAAAAAAGATACTCTGCTCCAGAAGACAAAGAGGAAACCACATCAAGTGGTAGGAGGGGCAATTACACGACAGGAGCAACCCCATGCCTCCCGGGTGGGAAGCCCCACAGACTGGAAAGTAACTGCATCACAGAGACTCAGCTACAGGACTGAGAGTTCTGAGCCCCATGTCAGATCCCCATGGCAGGGGACTGGGCACAGGGAGAAAGAGCCCCCGGAGCATCTGGCATTGAAGGCCAGCGGGGCTTGTGTGCAGGAGCTCCACAGGACTACGGGAAACAGAGACCCCATTCTTGAAAGGTGCACACAGACTTTCACATGCACTGGGTCCCAGGGCAAAGCAAAGTCTCCATAGGAATCCGGGTGGAACCTGACTGCAATTCTTGGAGGATCTCCTGGGAAAACAGGGGTGACTATGGCTTGTGGTGGGGGAAGGGCATTGGAGGTGAAGCTCTCGGGAACATTCATCAGCCTGCATTTCTCTGGAGGGGGCCATTTCTGGGAAAATCTGGTCCCTCCCATCAGTGCTGAGAAGCCCCAGGCCACACAATAATCCAGGTGGGATCACAGCCCCACCCATCACTAAACAGGCTGCCTAAAGACCCCTCAGGCACACAGCCAGCCTCTAATCTCATCCAGAGACAAAGCCCTACCCATCAGAGGGAGAGGAATCAACCCCACCTACCAGACAGCAGGCATCAGTCCCTCCCATCGGGAAGCCTATAGCAAGCCCCCTCCATACCAACTTTAGCCACAGGGGAGGCAAACACCTGAACTAAGAGAGGCTACAACTTTATTGTTGGCAAAAAGGTCACCACACCAAAAACCTATAAAAATGAAAAGACAGAAAACTATAACTCAGATAAGGGAGAAATCAAAGAGAAAATTAAAAAATACCTAGAAGCAAATGACAACAAAGATACGACACTCCAAAACTTCTGGGATGCAGCAAAAGCAGTTCTAAGAGGAAAGTATATAGCAAGACAAGCCTACCTCAGGAAACAAGAAAAAGCTCAAATGAACAACCTAACTTTACATCTAAAGCAGCTAGAGAGGGAAGAAGCCAGGTCATGGAAACAACCTAAATGCCCATCGACAGAGGAGTGGATAGGGAAGATATGGTACATACACACAATGGAATATTACTCAGCCATTAAAAGGAATGAAATAACAACATTTATAGAAACATGGATGGACCTAGAAATTATCATGCAAATTGAAACCAGTCAGACAATTAGACAGCAACACCCAATGCTACCGCTTACATGTGGAAACTAAAGAGACACAATGAACTTCTTTGCAGAACAGACAATGACTCACAGATTTTGGAAAACCTTGGTTTTTCAAATAAGACAATCTGTGGGGGTGGGGGGATGCACTGGGGGTTTGGGAACACAAAATCTATCACATTGACTTGTGATGATCTTTGTACACCTATAATTGAAATAAAATTCATTGTTATAAAATAAAAAATAAATAAATAAAAAAGAGGGTAGAGAAGTTCCCATCGTGGCACAGTGGTTAATGAATCTGACTAGGAACCATGAGGTTGTGGGTTTGATCCCTGGCCTTGCTTGGTGGGTTAAGGATCCGGCATTGCTGTGACTGTGGTATAGGCCGGCAGCTGCAGCTCCAATTCGACCCCTAGCCTGGGAACCTCCATATGCCGTGGGTGTGGCCCTAAAAAGCAAAAAAATAAATAAAATAAAAAAGAGTGTAGGAAGAAGCATCGGGTGGGAAAATGTGATGCAAAGAGCTGAGATGTGGACCAGCAAAAACCTCCCTTCCCCTCTGATCCCTCTGCCCCTTTTCCAAACTGCTGCCCTGAATCTCTTGTTCACATCTTGGCAACATGAAGAAAACCACGAAACCCACTGCGTCTCTCTTCTCAGCAGCCGTAACCCCAGCAGGCTGGCTTTTTGCTGCAGACGACTTCCAGAAAGATTACTGGTGAGAGGGTCACCCTAACCTCATTATTCTCAACGCTCTAAATTTTCATACCGGTGACCAGCTCTTGCCATCTGAAATGCTCTTTCCTCCTAGTTTCCCAGCAACTTCTCGGCCACCTTCCCAGCTGTCTTATTTTCTGTCACTCCTTAAAATGAAGCCATTCTGCCAGATTCCATCCCGGGTGCTCTTTGCTTCTGCCTTTGTGTCCTCAGCCCCAGGACGGTGTTCCCATCCTCCTTCTAGTGATGACGCTACAAAGATGACGTGGTCACCTCCAGCTCCGCCACCTCCCCACACTCTCGACCTGCCATGCCGTCCACAGCCCGAGCGGACGCTCAGCCCGCGGGCCCTGCCCACAACTCAAACACATCCGGGGATCCACATCCTTATAGAAGGACTGGCATCCTTACTTGACTCCCAGCCTTTTTTCAGCTACTTCCTCTCCATGTGATCCTATGCACCGCTGCCAAAAATAACATGCATAAAGGGCGTCTATTATCATGTCCCTTCCTGCTCAAAGATCTGCAATTGCTCCCCACCGCCGACAGAATTAGGGGCCAGGTTTTAGTCTGATACCCTCTCAGGGTACAACATGGTTTTCCAGCCATCCCTCTGGCTCATTCCCGACCTATCCTCTGCTTCCGGTGGGGCAGGACCCAGTGATAATTCCCAGCAGGGGACAGTGAAGTAGCCTGTCTCCTTTGCACCTGAAATCGCCTCTCTGCTTCCACCAGCCCAACTCTTCCCCGGCCTGCTCCGCTCGACAGGCGTGCTTAAATCCGCCCGATTTTAATTCCTCTTTCAGGTGGAAACGCACAGGGCCTTCTCGGACTGAGGGGGTGTCTGAGCCGGAAGAGAATCAGAGGACCTAGAACGGAACAACACCGTGTGCTCTCCACTTTCAACCCCGGAGGTTAGCCGCCTCCCTCCACGAAGGTGATGCGATTCTCTTATTCATATTTTGCTTCTGCACCCAGCAAAACAGTTTGCCCACAGTAGGTGCTCGATAAATTCTACCTGATTTAGGAATGGCACTGGGGGGGGGCAGGATGTGGGGCGGGAACAAGTCCACTCACAAATTCAGGCAAGGTCCCTGATCAGAGGGTCAAGGGAGTTTCCACTGTGGCGCAGTGGTTAACGAATCTGACTAGGAACCGTGAGGTTGCGGGTTCGATCCCTGAGCTTGCTCAGTGGGTTAATGATCCAGCGTTGCTGTGAGCTGTGGTGTAGGTCGCAGATGTGGCTTGGATCTGGCATTGCTGTGGCTGCGGTGTAGGCTGGCAGCTGTAGCTCTGATTCGACCCCTAGCCTGGGAACCTCCACATGCTGCAGGTGCGGCCCTAAAATGACAAAAGATAAAAAAAAATATGTGTAATATATATATATACAATTCCCTTTGCCTGGGAAGCGCAGCGCACCCTGTGCAGTGGGACCACCACCACCTACACCTCACAGATCACCCTCGGCCACTGCCCAGGCATCTTCACACATGCTCCCCAACAGCGTCCCAGCAAAGGGACTGGAGGCAAATCGCCCTGGGAGGAAGCGGTGGGTCTCGTCGCATCAAGTTCATTCCTCTTCCCTCTGCACCACAACTCGAGAGACTCAACGGCAGGTCTGAGGTCTTATGGTTTCCGTGAGAGCACAGACGGTATACATCCCAGAGCACGCAACAGGCAAAAGCTTATAATAGCACAAAGGCATGGGAATGCAAAATAGCCCTCAACATAATTTAGTGTGATGAAAACAAAGTCAGCCTTGAAAACAACTCTTACTGCAGAGTAGCCAAAGACTTACATTTTTTTCTTTCGGTTCAGGTGAAATGATTAAGCTGTCAATTACATCAAAATTTCTGCCCATGATGGTTATATGTTGACCACCACTGTGAGGAAAAAAAGCAGTAAGGACTTTCAGAGATAAACACACAGGCACTTCCGCGTTTATGCATAAAGCTACCCAGTTATTCAGACTTCATATTAAACTCAGCTGTGTTTGAATGCAAATTAATGGATTTTAATTTCAAATGCAGGACAGGTTTACAAGTCTTCTAATGATACTGGCCACAGATTCATGGTTTTTTAACATACGTAAATAAAAGAATTCAGGTTGGATCCTGTTTTAATTCTAGGAAAATGTGCAAACTCTTTTACAGTATTTTGAGTTCCGATGTGTCACATTGCCACATATAGTTAGACCATCAGCGGTACCTTGAAAACTCAGGTTTCGCAAAACAGAATTTTGTTTGATTCCTGTTTAATCTATATGAAGACTCTTCAGTCTAACAATCTTAAAATCAGACTCCCAACCTACCAATTACATTTTATGTAGGGAGACAGGGATGACTTCGGACAAGGTAAAGTTATAAATGAATTACAAGTCTACATTCCTATTTGGTAAACCATATCAATAACAGCTATGCCCTATCTCTCCAAAATGCGGCCAAATGATTATACATATTCTTAGCACATAATTGCATATAAACAAAGTGGTCATTAGATGTGAAATAAACAGCTGTCCACAGCTCTGGCTGCCCTCACGCTCCCAGTCGCAGGGGTCACTAGACACTCATTCCAGGGGACAGCAGCCTGGGTGGGTCTGCTCTGTCGGCCAGCTGAGCCATGATGACAAGCCCAGGAGGTGGGCGCGAGCAGGCCAATTTGTGTAGGGCAGAGGGAGGCGAGCAGGCCAATTTGTGTAGGGAGATTCAGACATTAAGTCCTGAACCTCCCAGCCACGAGGGGAAGGGCCGAGTTGGGCTCCTGCCAGCCTGTCGCCATTACTAGAAAACCAAGCCAAGTGTTGTGTGCCAGTGGCCAGACTGCAAAGCCACGTTCTTGCCCAGGAGTAACCGAGACACACAGGCTCAGAATGTCACCGGCGCCTGGTCATTGAGTAAGCCTCTTATTTTATGGCAGAGCAGAACATCGGTGGCTCAGAGCAGAGCACCATGGGTTAGATTGCCCAGTGCCCAGGCAAGCTGTCTGAATGCCCCACACCCCAGTTTCCTCATCAACAAAAAGGGCTACCCAGGGTGGACCCCTTATGCGTACAAGGGTTTCCTGAGTCAACAGGTGCAAGACACCAGGGAGGCGGCGAGGGCGGCATCAACATTTGCTCTTATGTATAGGAGGGCTTTAGACCCCGACAGGGAGTGCCATGCTACAGCCTCGGTCTGGAAATGTCAGTTTTCCTCCTGCCACTGTTATGGGTGGAACTGCCCAGTACCTCAGCCTGTAACTGTATTTGGAGATGGGACCCTTAAAGAGGTAATTACGGTTATATGAGGTCATTACAGTGGACCCTCATTCAATATGACAGCTGTTCTTATTTAAAAAAAAAAAAAAGAAGAAGAAAAAAAAAGGAGATTAGGACACAGCCAGGCACAGAGGGAAGGCCATGTGAGGACACAGGCAGAGGATGGCCACCTAAAAGCCTAGGAGACGCCTCAGAGGAAATCAACCCTGACAGCACCTTTATCTTAGACTTCTGGCTTCCAGAACTTTGATGAAATACATTTCTGGTATTTAAGCCAACCAGTGTGGTACTTTGTTATGGCAGCCCCAGCAGCCTAATAATCCACCTCTCACTTAATCTTAAGAATATCAGAAGTGATTTTTTCCACTTGCTTTTCTTTCTTCTTCTTCCTTTTTTTTTTTTTTTAAACAAACCTTCATCTGTAGTTTCATCTAGACAGACCCTTGAAAGATAGCTTCGTGCTGTGTTAGGTGAAGAAAATATCTTTAGGGTTCTATTCCAAAGTCTAAAGGTGAATTTAAATTCAACCAGGGGAAACACCTTTTTTCCTTAATATAATGGAGTCATCGGAGTTCTCTGGAATTTCCATTTATCAGTTAGGGATCCTCTTTGAAATGCAGATACTGCTTTTCACATAACTCCCAACATTTCCTCAAATTATTCAAAACAGCTTACTCTAAAAGGTTAGACGATGACAGATGTAAGAAAGAAGAAGCTTTGTGTCCTGGGCGGGAATGAAACGTGGTGAAGAGGATTATGTATCAGAAACCTAGGCCTATCACTGCAACTGAACAAACATTTTAAAATGCATAAGATTTATACGATCTGAAGAAAAACCAGAGTCTGAACAAGCATTTTCGCTGTGAGTTTCCTGGCAGCCACAGCTAAGAGTAAAACAGGATATGCCCATGGTATTTCCTGTGATGACAGGAAGCAACCTGTTTGTCAGGTATGCCTCTGCCTTTTAAGAATAAATCCTAAAGAGGATTTCTGTGGGGAGCATTTATATATGACGATGATTTCTAGATCTATTTGAGTAGAATACATGACAATATATGACCTTTATGCACGTGACCTTTTTAACCACAACAAGAGAAAAATATGCCCCAGAATGTACCTGAGCCAGGTGGTAGCAGGATATATGAGGGAACAGTGGGGCAGAGCGATGTAAGACAGGGGTCCCACGGGAGAACAGTCCCCGCCATCGAACTGGATGCACACATCCTTCATTTCTTTTCGGCTTGATGGAAGAGAGAATTTCATATGGGTGTCATTTAGCACATGGCTAACCTGTATCCTAGAAAGGGGTAGAAAAAGAACTCCTGGATGACACAGACACTCAGCACAGTTGATTACCCAGGCGACAGGATATGAATTTTGCTTGAATTACAACAGCTCACAAACTATCAAAAGAGCTGCAGGCAACTGCCGATTATTTAGGACCCACTTATCCAGTTTGGTATTATCTGGGGCTAGGTTCCTCTTTTTTTTCCTGTGCATTTTAATGTTCTTATTTGCATTTCCCTTAGAAGTGGGGAAAGAAGGAAACAAAGTCATTGCCTTTAAGAAGCCCTAACAGAAACGGAACATTGGTTGGGTATTAATGGGTATTAAGGAATTGCCATTCATTTGTCGACTTTGCTGATGGCACTGCCCTTATCTGTTAGAGATGTATACTGAAGTACTTACGAGTGGAAGGATAAGCTGAGATATCCTGGGATATGCTTTTAAAAAACCCCAGCCCCCATCCTTCCCTCACTTCCAAAAACTCAGAAGAGAGAGATGAAACAGGACTGACAAAATGTTAAGCCTGGAAGCTGGAGGACTACACTCTTCTGTGTTGCGTGTGGTTGGAAATTTCCATAACGAAAAGCTCGAAGAAAGAGAAGTCTCAGTCAAGCACGTGTGGGGGTGAGGGTGCAACCCAACGCTGGGTAGAGATGGAGATTCTGCCATTCCAAGAGCAGAGCGCTCGGGACTAAAGTCCACGCCGAGAGCCCAGGGGTCTCAGACTCAACCAGCATCGGAGCCCTCTCAGGAGCTCCAGACTGGAGTTCAGCTAGGACTGTCCTGGGCGCTCCCAAAGTCCACACGGTGAGCCCTCCACAGCTTTCAGGAGTCAAAGCAAAGCTGTCTACAACATTCGCACTACACAACATCGCCTCAGCTTCCTCTGTGCATCAGGTCTACCGGGACCCTCTAGAGCACAAGTCATGAAGACGTGGTTGTGTCTGAATAATGCTCAATATAATTATGCCCCATGAGAATCTATTACTACTTAAAGGCTATGTGTGTGGTTATTAATGTTAGTGCACGTAGCCTTTAAGTAGCAATAATCGATTCTAACAATAAGGCAAATTCTAGAAACATCTGTGTCAGTGTGTACTTACACCACCTCAGATTTACATTCTAAGGTTTTATATTCAGAGCAGAGCTCTAGGAAATTCACCGTAGAAAAAAACAGCTGATCATTAAAATTCAAACTTGTTTATCAATACTGGAGGGAGAGAGGGGCAGAAATGTGGGTCATTCCGCTACTGTTCTTATATTTACTCTTCAGAATAATTAGGCATTTTTAAAATGCCATATTAAAAGAGTTTAGGGTTACGGCATGAACTCAGATATAGGATTAAGTGGGCATTATGTTTACCGCCCGTGAACTTGGGTTCACCACACAGATGTGGTTACTGAAATGCTGCATGCAGGAAGGTCTCTTAGTCATTGAATTTAATAACTGCAGTGTCTCAAGACACATTCGCAATTGCAATGAGAGCATAAGGAGTCAGAAACAGGGTAATGCTCTGAAAAACAACTCCTTTTCCAGTGGAGTTGATTGCCTTTCAGTGAACACACAGGTGTCTAACTCCACAGATTTCGCTGCACAAAATGAAAGATTTTTGCAGTGAGGTATTTAGCCAGGCTGAACGGTACCAAACTACCTATGTCGCATAGATACGGCCACTAATGTGTGCTTGGTAATTCTGATAAATAGCAGAACAGAGCAGAGCCCCCAACATGCAGCTTTTTCCATCCAGATGACAGACATCCCAGATTTACTGCTAGGAGGGGAAGGGGCTGGCAGTTATATGCAGCGAATGAATTAAAACAAAAATTTCATAAATAAGTGTGGCAGATTAAAATGCTGTACAAATCTGCTTTAGTAGTTAAGAACCAAAACACCATGCTTCAGTGGATTGCTTTCAATGAACTTCCATGATGACAGCAAGCTCAGTGTTATACCTCATGTAGACCGTGACATCTTTGACTTCAAATGAGCCCACACTTAAAAATGCTGACAAGAAGAAACTCAAATGATCTATTACGGTATTATTCTTATATCTCTTTTTTTTGGGGGGGATAACATTTGCACAAGAGTATGGGTGAAACACAGAATTTTTCTTCCCTCAGAGTTTCATCAAAAGGAGGCGTTAGGGGAAAGGAGTCAGAAATAATGATACTTAAATGACACAATGAATGACTAGATGTTTGTATTGGGGTGTTTTGTTCTTTTTAAAACTAATGTATGTTCCAGTTAGTTATTATTTGAGCCTAAACCAATTCAACAAAGAGAAGGCTACAAAAGAATAAAATGGATCAGAAAAGGTCTTTTTTTCAGCTTTGGGTGACACATGCGGAGAGTGGCCCTACTTTCCCACCAAGTTCTGAGATACTCAACTCTTTTTCTAAGTGGATCTTCCAAATGATGCTTGCTACTCGAAACATTTCATTTAGTTAATGAAAACCAAATCAAGAGCCCCTCCAGGCAATATCCTGGAATTACTGTCCACTGAGATTTTCCCCCAGTTAACTTCAAATGTGGTGTTTAAATTATTTTACTTATTGAAATCATATCCAGCGTGCAGACTAATTGGCTCACTTTGGCACATGGAAATAAATGAACTGTATAAAGGTTAGAATCACAGGGCTAGTCCGCTGGTATAAGTTTTAGCTTTTCACTACCTTACCAAGAATAAATCGCTAATATTTCAACTCACACATCCTTATCACAAGTACTGGTTCCTTTCAGGATCATTGTGATGTTAGATGCCCGCGTAAAGTTTGCTCCCGTGACGATCACGTTACTTTTCCCCAAGGTCGATATTTTCTGTGGCTCAATGGACCTAATGTGGAAAACCTATTGGAAATAAAAGATTGAAACACAAGATCAAAGCTAAGAAATGGCATTGGTCCAAAAAATGTTTCTGCGCTGCAGTTGGAAGGAATCACTGGGAAATTACAACATTTTGCAAACACAAGCAGGCAGTGTTTAATGAAATCAATGAATTCAAGGAAGAGTGCTGAAGATCCGTGTCTCTCAACATGCGACAGCATGAGGTCAAACCAATTAGTCTTTGTCTCACAAGACAGTTGAAAATACGGGTGAAGAGTCTGACATTCTGTCTGAAGAGTGAGCTATCACTACAGTCTCAAAAACACTTGCTGCTTTACAGCCTCTGGGGGCCTCACAACATCACAAAATGAAGGAAAAGACCAGGAGTTCACCGACTGTAAGTCAAAAACAGACTCATTAAGTGGGAATAAATGCCATTCTGGATAAATTTAATTCCCGAGAGAGCTGTTCTTACTTTTTGTTTGTTTCAGTTAGGCTATTTTTTTTTTTTTTTTTTTGGTCTTTTTAGGGCCGCACCTGCAGCATATGGAGGTTCCCAGGCTAGGGGTCTAATCGGAGCTGTAGCTGCTGGCCTACACCACAGCCACAGCAACGCCAGGTCTGAGCCGCACCTGCGACCTACACCACAGCTCACGGCAATGCCGATCCCTAACCCACTGAGCGAGGCCAGGGATCGAACCCGCAACCTCATGCTTCCTAGTCGGATTCGTTTCTGCCGCGCCACGATGGGAACTCCAGTTAGGCTATTTGAATGAAGGAGTATACCATGGGGAAAAAAGTCTCCAGAAGTCAAATTGTTAAGTCACCTAACATCAAGCAGTTGGATGCCTAAACTACCATGGCCAACTTTTTCCACCCCACGCTTTGCAGATAGCACCATCTGCTCTTTGGTATCCATTACAGGATCTATCGGCCCTTTATCAAGGAAGTTTCCCTTGGAATCACCAAATAACTGAGGCCCTGTATCGTTTTGGTTAAGACATTTTACTTCTCTATTTGAAACATCTAATCAAATTCCCCTTTTAAAAAAAAGCCCTTTATCTGATGACCAGAATCATTTTCCTTTTCAAAGATGAACAATCCCAGGAGTTCCCATTGTGGTGCAGTGGAAATGAATCTGACTGGTATCCATGATGATACTAGCTCCAATCCCTGTCCTCACTCAGTGGGTTAAGGATCTGGAATTGCTAAGAGCTGTGGTATAGGTCACAGACGTGGCTCTGCATTGCTATGGTATAGGCCAGCGGCTACAACTCCAATTGGACCCCTAGCCTGGGACTTTCCATATACCATGGGTACGGGCCTAAAAACAAAACAAAAAACAAACAAAAAAAATGAAATAATCTTGATTTCTTTCACTTTACTCCTACAGATGCCACTGTCTATTTTTTTGGACTTTTAGTTGTTTTGTACACCATTTCCAGCAAGACTATATTCTTCTACAATATGGCAAGAAAACACAATAAGATTCTAAGATTCTAGCCAATATAAACTCAGTAGATCTTTCACAAGAGTGAATTTTCATACTCACACTCTTGATATTTGAAAATGACCGCCAGCTAAAAGAGAAAGGCTTAATCATGTGATTTGGCCAGGCCATAAACACCAAATATATCCATTTAGAGGATAAAATCTAGGAAAAAGCCACTTTAGGCACCGGGTGAGCTTCAGTTACGTTCAACACCTGCCTACCGCCTGGCTCTTGAAGCAGCCCAGCATTCTCTGCTCCTTTGTATGTATAATGCTCATCATGATGGCCGTGCTGCACCTGCTAGGCTGCCCGTCCTGCTGAACGGATGTTTTATCATCCTGCTCCTTGACAAACACGGGTGCTATACAGTAGAGCGCTCACGATCACTCATTATCCCAAAGGATCGGTTTTGCAGATTGAGGTAAATCCATCGTTAATGTCATCAGAGCAATGATGTAATGCGACAGAGAATTGATTTCTGTGACAGAATTTATTTTAATCACTTAGTAAAAGACTTTACCCCCATATTTATAGAATCACGAAGGGCCTGGAAGGGTCACTTTAATTATTCTGTTAGAGTTGACTGCATTTTAAGGGGGAAATTATCTGCAAGAGTGGTACTTGGAATGGGGGGGGGGTTAGCAAAGACTTCAAGATAAATCCCTTGCAAATGTCAAGTGTGTGTTGTACAGCAAAAGGCTTACTCTGCTCTGACACGATGACGGCTAAGTGAACAAGTATTTGTCGAACACCTACAGGAGTCCTAGCACAGCACTGATCTGTGTGTCCAGCACTAGGAGGTGGTAAACTCCTGGATTGGCCTGGAGCAAGCCAAATCCGGTCCATTGCCCGTTCTTGCACAGCCCATGAAAAAAATGTCAAAAGAAGAACAATATTCCATGTAAACACATGAAATTCAAATTTCAGTGTCCATAAATAAAGTTTTTTGGGGGAACACAGCCACATCCATCATTTATGTATTGTCTGTCACTTGCTAAAAAGCCTACATGGCTCAAATATTTATGGCCTGGCTCTTTGAAGAAAAAACCTGCCGACCCCCATACTAGTGGATCCTCTATCTTAGGGAGGCAAGAGGTTTTATATAAACCTCAGCACAGCTCTGATGCCCAGCTTTCTTTCCAGATAGCCCTTCTCACTTCTTAGACTGTTGATGTCTGCTCCGGCAAAATTTCAAACATGCCAAGTGACTGCTACTTCTTTGCTTTCAGTAGAGGATAAAGAGAGCCTTATAACTAACCTAAAAAAAGATTTTCTAGAGGGGGTTATATTTTGCTCCTTAGATGGCTCTACAAATGCCATCAGAGGACCCGCCACGTCGCCTTATTAACTTTTTATTCCCTCCCCAAGAAGAGAGAGCCCTGCCACTTCAAAAGGATTTCATTTTAAAACCTCATTGTTTAGAGAAGTTTCCACTGGCAGTCTAGGATGGAATCCAGCCCTGGCCTATCTCTGAGAGCAGACACTTCTAGTCCGCTTGCAAAGAGGGTCAGATTAGTCGTCCTTTGTTTGCTTGGAGAACCTCCTTTAATCTTAATAAGGGAGTTAAAGAGCTACCAAGTGGGCTTCATTAAATAAACAGTGCAAGTATACAAGATTAAAAAAAAAAAAGGCAAGACTGTCCTATGCAGCTACAATTCTTACAAATAAAACATTTTCTGTTTTTACTGATAAAGATTTTCTAAAAATCCATCAGAGACAAAAGGCCAAGGATGATCTCTCCCCACACTCAATATTTTAGATCTATTTCTGTATTTTAATTGAGTTAATTCACAGCCTGAAATGAAGTAGCAGGTCCCATAAGCTGACACATACAACGGGTTAATTTAAAAACATAATCTAGCTTGATGCGAAGAGACAATTTCTACCGCTCTGTAGTGAGACGCCTCCCTCATCCTATGTCCAAGGATTTCCATTTATCAAAAAAACACCACTGGCTCTGGCCCTTATGGCCCTGCGTTGTCCAGCAATTAACCTCAGAGTAGCCTACTTCCTGTCAGTTATGTTTTAAAGACTTCAGAGTTCTTTTTAAAATGGCAGAACAGTTTTAAATTATTTAATAAAATACTTTGACCTTTGGTTGCTCATGAGTTTAAATTACTTCCCGGTTTGTATTTAAAAAAAAAAAAAACATACATTAGAAACTGGTTAATCGGGTGATTATAGAATACCCAATTTTTTAAAAAAAAATTTTAAAAACAAAGTCATTATAAGACCCTGGAAATTGCACAACCACTAAGAAACAGTTATCTCTAAAAAGTCTAAGAGGATTACTCCTGACAGTAAGAGTGCCTTTTGTGAAGTCTGACGTCAACACAATTCAAATTACCATGACATTAATGGAGAAAATACCACAGTGACTGAAAAGAATATTGGAGAGAGGTACATTAGGAAGGCTCGGTTTATTAAGACCGAATTGTACTCTATTAATCTGTTGAAAAAAAAAAAAATCTGAATATAGCAGAGCTCTCTGTAGGCCTGGACCTGAATCAACACTCAGTAAAACATCTCTCAGGTTTTCACTCATGAAATTAGTTCAAAAAGGACCGGATAAAAAGTCACACGGATTCAAAACCAGCTGGAAATCTGAAACCAAAGGACATTAGAGAGATGAAAGGTAGCACAACTAATTAAAGGAAGGTGTCCTGTAGGGCCCTACAGGGGTGAGTATTTGGTTCAGAATTATTTAACATCTTTATTCACGACTGAGAAGGACGGATGTGATATATTAATGACATATATAAATGGAGCAGAGGGGTAGCCAGCAGTGGAGATGATAAAGTGTAATAGGAGGTGAGATGTGCAAAGAAAACAGCAAAATACAATCCTGCTAAAGTAACATGAGAACATTAAACAGGACAAAAAGGTGATGTCCATCTGACGTTCAGCCCCCAGGCGAACGTCCCTCATGGGGGCCCAGGGGCAGGCTCAAGGGGACTTGGCTTTTTTTTTTTTTTTTTAAGGACTGCACCCAAGGCATATGGAGGTTCCCAGGCTAGGGGTCAAATTGGAACTGTAGCAGCCGGCCTACACCACAGCCACAGCAATGCAGGATCCAAGTCATGTCTGCGACCTATACCACAGCTCACAGCAACGCCGGATCATTAACCCACTGATCAAGGCCAGGGACCGAACCCGCAACCTCATGGTTCCTGGTCAGATTCGTTTCCTCTGAGCCACGACGGGAACTCCTCTAGGGGACTTGGGATGTAACTTCCACTGGATTCCAGGACTGTCAAAAGTTAGAACGGGGGGACTGAGATCGACTGGGAGACTTCCAGGGAGAAGGTGACAGACCCAATTCCCATGCTGGGAGGTCAAGGCTCACGTCTCTGACTGAGGGACTTTAAGGTGAGGCTGCCAAGGCCAGTCCATAACGTAGTCACTCTTGGTCACTGAACATTCCAAGTATAGTTCCTTAGAACCAGATGGGGTACCTAGGACTTTGGGACCAGTAGAAAGCCCTGCTTGCGAATTTAACCTCACCACTCAATATCCACCTCTCAGCCAAGTTGCATCTTCATCCCAACTCTTGCAGCCCCCCTCTCCTCAGGGCTCAGTGTCCCATCTTAAGCCTCTTCTGTTCTCCCATCTTGGAGAAGATAGCAGCCTTGCCTGGGTCCGTCCCCTTCACTCTAACCACACCCAGCCCGCCCCTCTCATCCCAATGCTTTGATGCTAATGCACTCGCTGACAGCCTACCCAGGCTGGAGGTCTTTGTCCTACCCCACGCCTATGGCATCAGTGGGTCAGGCTTTGTCGGCCTAATGCCAAGCAGAGATGTCCCTTCCAGAATGATTTTTATCATCAAGGCTACATGATGGAATACTTCTTTTGTTTTTATATGGCCATGTCTGCAGCATGCAGAAGTTCCAGGGCCAGGGATCAAACCCGAGCCGCTGCAGTGACAATGCCAGATCCTTAACCTGCTGCTCCACAAAGGAACTCCTCAACACGTGTTGAAATTCGATTGAAGTCATACAATATAGAGTAGTTGTTAAAACTGTGGGCTCTGGAGTCAGATTTCCTGGGTTCAAACCTCTTGTCTATCATTTACAGCCTACTGACCCTCTGCACGCCAACATTTCTTTGTCCATCAAACAGGGGAAGTAGGTCTTATTGTGAGGCTTAAATAAAGACGCACTTTGAAGATATAGCACTGGCTCAAGAAATAGAGGCCACCACTACTCCAGTTTAGCATATTCTGGCATTCTTTCTTGTAGCTTTTTCTGTTGTGCACACTCAGATGCTTCATGAAGATGAATTTTACTTACTGTAAAATAAGTTCTACAATATAAGCTTCATAAAAGCACGTTTTGCCTACCTGCCCAGCACATAGTAGGTGTTCAATAAACACATTTTCTTTCTTTACTTTTTTTTTTTTTTTAATAACATAAACCCTTGTGTCGAGGGCTGACTTTCAATAGATCGCAGCGAGGGAGCTGCTCTGCTACGTACGAAACCCCCACCCAGAAGCAGGCTGTCTAGGAATGGTTTAGCACCAGGTTCCCCACGCACATGCAATGCACGATGGGTGAGGCGGCATCCGTGCTTTCTGGCCATGCCCCAAATAAAAACATTTTCTAATGAATGAATAAAGGCTTAATTGGCACTGAACCCCACAGAACCCAGCACAGTGCTAGGCCCATAGAAGCTACTCACCAAGGTACATAATAAATTTGATTTCATTTCTCAAGGCAAGCGACCTGAAAAAGGCAATATGGATTGCCTGTGAGAAACTAAAATGCACATCCAAAGTGATGGAGGAAGAGAAGAGGAGTTGCGAGGAAGAGAAAGAATATGGATTCCTTGAGAGCAGGTTTTGTACTGTGCATTTGTACCCAGCAGTGACAAGCATACTGTGAAGAATAAAAAATATTAGAACAGTGTCATATCACAGATCTGCACAGGAAAGAGAGAGCAGCCACCTCTTCTCTGAGCAAGTGGAGGTACCAGATATCAGACTGTTAAGAAAAGGAAGGAAGAGAGGTTAAGGCAGGGCCACAGGGCCAACTGTCTCTGATAGAGACCGGCCCTTAGACCTGAAAATATTTCCCAGCTAAAGGGAAAACATAGGTCTTTGTGTTTGTATCTCTATTTTAGTGATGCTTTTCCTAAGCCCCCCTCCTCCGCCCCCGGTAAATGACATAGTCAGGGGAGGCAGCCCCCCCACCCTTGGTAAAAATCAAGGTCAAACGATAGGTCATAGGATGTGAGGGCAACAGGACCAGAAAGGGATTGAACCAGGAACCTGCTCTCGTGAGTATGGCATCCTGGGATGAGTAAATTCATGTATTAAAAAAATAACATCTTAAATATTCTACTGATGCTGAAGAATAAAGTGTAAGGTTCTAGAGCTGCAGGGCTATTTCAATCTTATTTCATCCCATATTTCCTGCATCCTTCTGCTCCAGTCAGACTGAATTACTGGGGTCTCCTATAATGGATATCCTGGAATTTTCTGGCAACCCGCTATGCTTTTGCTAATGCTAGTCCCTCTGCTTAGAAGACCCATAGCTCTGTCTCCACCTGTCTCCTCCCTCAACTATCAGGTAAAACGAAACCTGTATCAATCAATCCATCCATCAATGAAAGACTTAACCAACCACACTGATTAAATGTTTTTTAACTGCCAGGCACTGGGCTTAAATAATCAGGAATGACTGAGACAAGGTTCTGGGCACAGAGAGGCTCTCTTCCTGGTACTTTCCCTAGGTTAGTATTTTTCTCTTGTCTTCTTACTTATGTACTCAAGTCCATATAAGATTCTTGAGACCAAGGACAAGCCATGTGCCCTCCTCGTGGTACCCATGGAGCTCAGTGTAATAGTCTCTACTAGGTGCTATAGGAAGAATCAATCCAAGCTCAGCATCAGGATGCTTAAGACTGCATCTGTGCCATTCACATCTCATTAATCCAGTGCCTGGCACACAGGAAGCACTCAGTACATATGTGATGTGGAAGATGCAATGAAGGAAAGCCTTCGATGGCTCCTCTGATAGGAATAGAGTGTTCAGTGCTTCATTCAAGGCCAGCATGAGGACCAAACTGGAAATCTGGATGTATACATTCCACATGATAATGGAAAGACGGCAGTGTATCCCAGGGCATGAGAAACCCCTCCTGTGACAAATAATACTCCACTCTCTATTAAGCAAAATTGAGATTCTGTTCTCAGTCATGTGTTTAAAGAAAACATTTCAGTATCAACAAAATGTCTTTCTCCAAAGGTCATTCCCAGAGAAGCAATGAAGAGAGGTCTGGACTTTTGTTTATTTCCAGCCTCCTCCCACTCTCTTGGTGACTCCAGTTCTTTTAACCACATGGTGTCAAAAAGTCAAAAGGTTCAGGAAGATACAGTAATACGGGAAACCAGGATGCTGTGACCTTATTTTTTCCTTTAAAATAAAAATGTAAAAAGTCATCATCTTCCTTTCTATTGAACCACTTAGCAATAGATAGGAAGACGCTATTGATGCATAAAGAACTTGGATGAATTTTCAGAGAATTATGTTGAGTTATAAAGACCAATCCCCAAAGGGTAAATCTGGATGATTCCATTTAAGTAAAATCCTTGAAATGATTAAAAAAAAATTATAGAAATGGAGACTAGATGAGTGGTAGCCAGTGGTCAGACCCAGGGAGTGGGAAGGAAGGAGGAAATGGGTGTGGGTGTACACAGGCAACATGGGGGAGACTTGAGGTGACAGAGCTGTGTCTTGATGCTGTCATTGTCAATAACCTAGCTGTGATACTTTGCTTCTGTTTTGCAAGATGTTACTATTGGGGGAAACTGAGTGAAATATATATGAAGTCTCTCTGTATTATTTTCTCACAATTACATGTGAATCTACAATTACCTCAAAAAGAAAGTTTATTTTCTTCCAAAATAATCATGAATAAGAACAAAGTTGAGGAACTCATACATCTCTTTCTCTGATTTCAAAACTTATTACATAAGCTACATTAATCAAAACAGTGTCTTATGGGCCTTAAGACAGACCAAAGGGATAGCATATATAGCCCAAAAGTAAACCCCTGTAGCACATGGCCAAACGATTTTTTAATTTTTTTTGTCTTTTTTTTTGTCATTTTAGGGCCGTACCCACGTCATATAGAGGTTCCCAGGCTACAGGTCAAATCGGAGCTACAGCTACACCAGGTATGAGCTGCATCTGTGACCTACACCACAGCTCACAGCAATGCCAGATCCTTGACCCACCGAGCGAGGCCAGGGATAGAACCTGTGCCCTCATGGACGCTAGTCAGGTTTGTTTACCACTGAGTCATGACAGGAACTCCTGAAATGATTTTTGAGAAGAGTGCCAACACTATTCAATGGGGAAGGACAGTCTTTTCAATTAACGGTGTTGGGAAAACACAGAAAACAATGAACTTGGACCCTTACCTTACACCATATATGAAATGGATCAAAGACCTAAATGTAAGAATTAAAACTATAGGAGTTCCCGCCATAGCTCAGCGGAAACCAATCTGACTAGCAACCATGAGGATGCAGGTTTGATCCTTGGCCTTGCTCAGTGGGTTAAGGATCCAGTGTGGCTGTGAGCTGTGGTGTAAGTCACAGATGTGGCTTGGATCCTCCATTGCTGTGGCTGTGGCTGTGGCAGAGGCCGGCAACTATAGCTCCGAGTCAACCCCTAGCCTGGGAACCTCCATATGCTGCAGGTGTGGCACTAAAAAGACAAAAAAAAAAAAGGGAAAAAAAATTAAAACTATCTGTAAAATATATAAACATAATGTAGATACAAAAATATGTAAAACTATATATTCATAAAACTGTAAAAAAGATGGGGGATCAAAGGTGAAAACTATTATGTATAAAATAAATAAGCTACAAGAATATATTATACAACATAGGGAATATAGCCAATATTTTATAATAACTATAAATGGAATATAACCCTTAAAAGTTATGAATCACTATACTGTATACTTGAAACTTATGTACTATTGTACATCAACTATACCTCAAAACAAAACAGTAACAACAAAACACCCTTGGAAGAAAAGCTTCATGACACTGGATTTGGCAGTGATTTCTTGGATATGACACCCAAGCAACAGATAACGAAATTAAAAAATAAATTGAACTTCATCAAAATAAAAATCTTTGGTGCATCAAAGGATACAATCAATGGAGTGAAAAGGCATCCTATAGAATGGGAGAAAATATTTGCAAATCATGTCTGATATATAGAGTATTTATATATTATATATATATTATATATATCCAGAGTATATAAAGAACTTCTACACCTCAACAACAACAACAAAATGACCTGATTAAAAAATGGGCAAAAGACTTGAATAGACATTTCCTCCAAGGCATATAAATGGCCAAGAAGCACATGAAAAGATGTTCAATATCACTGATCATCAGGGAAATGCAAAACAAAACCACAATATAACCCTACCTTATACTCATTTAAGATGGCTACTATCAAAAAACAAACAAAAAACCAAAAATAAGAAACTCTTGGCTAGAATGTGGAGAAACCGGAACTCTTGCGCACTGTTGATGGGAATGCAAGACGGCAGTGCACTAAGGAAAACAGTATGGTGTTCTTCCAAAATTTAAAAGTAGGATTACCACACAATCCAACAATTCCATTTCTGGGTATACACCCCAAAGATCTGAAAACTGGGTCTTGAAGAGATATTTACATACACGTTTACAGAAGTATTATTTACAATAGTGAAGAGGAGGAAGAAACCCAAGTGTCCATAATGGAATAAAAAACAAAATGCAGTTTATAAATACAATGGAATATTGTTCAGCCTTAATGGAAATTCTGACCCATGCTACAATATGGATAAACCTTGGTATGCTATGATACCATTAAGGTAAGTGAAATAAGCCAGTCATAAAAAGACAAATCTTATATGATTCCATTTATCTGAGGTACCTAGAGTAATCCAATTCATAAAGACAGAACATAGAATGGTAGTTGCCAGAAGCTAGGGAAAGAAAATGGGGAGTTATTGTTTAATGGGTACAGAGTTTCAGTTTTGCAAGATGAAACGTGTTCTGGAGATGGATGGTGGTGATGGTTGCAGAAATCATGCGATTGTACTTAACACCTGTACTCAACTGTACACTTAAAATACTACATTTTATTTTTTTCATTTTTTTTGTCTTTTTGTCATTTTAGGGCTGTGCCCGTGGCATATGGAGGTTCCCCGGCCTACACCACAGCCACAGCAACATGGGATTCTAGCCGTGTCCGTGACCTACACCACAGCTCAGACCTACACCACAGCTCACGGCAATGCCGGATCCTTAACCCACTGAGCGAGGCCAGGGATCAAACCCACATCCTCACGGATACTAGTTGGGTTCGTCAATCGCCAAGCCACAGAGGAAACTCCAAAAATGGTAAATTTTATGTGATGTATATTTTACCAAAACTTGAAAAAATGAAACAACAAAAGAGAAGTTTAATTTTTCAAGAAGCCACTGCCTTTTTGATTCAAACATCTGCTACTATGCCTTATAAATCAGTGGGAAGAGAAATGTATCTTACCACTTAAAAAACTTCACAGACTTAAAGTATGGCGATATTGGCACAGCAAGCTTTTACAATGCCTTTAATTAACTTCATAATCCATTTGGACTCACATTCCCTCTGCTGGTTACTTAATTCACCTAAAGTTACTATCAACTTTTTGGCAGTGATTAAAAATGTGCTACTTATTTATATTGGCACTTGACCTTAAGTAGCAGCAAAGGGATCAGTCAAAGACACAGATTAGTCATGAAATAGAAAATTGAGTCTTTAGGAAAAAAACATGTTACCATCTTTAATTTGTCTGCTCCCATTAGACCCAAGGTTAATGAGAGTAAGAACTTGTCTTTTATTTTTCACCGCATAGTAGATGCTCAATTAACTTCCATCGACTGAATGAAGCCAGCACTTGTGTGCTAAGTGCAGCCACCACGTTCTGCCTGGAAATGTTTACATGGTCCCAGTCTTTTTTTTCAAACATGTCTGTCAGCTGAGCTTGGTGATTTACTATAGAGAAAATAAGAGGAATTTCCAAAGAAATTTCATGGAAAGTATTTTTTTTCTGTGAAGAATATTTTTGAGAAGTGAATAGAGAGATTGGATTAAGATGGTGGAATAGAAGGACTGGAGCTCAACTTCTCTCCCAAAAACAACAAAATTACAACCAAATGCCGAGCAACCTTCAACCAATTGGACTGGAAACTTGCAAAAAGATATTCTACTCCAGAAGACAAAGAGGAGACCACATCAAGAGGTAGAAGGGGCGATTATGCAATATAAGCAACCCCATACCCCCCGGGTGGAAGCCCAACAGACTGGAAAGTAACTGTATCACAGAGACTCACCTACAGAACTGAGAGTTCTGAGCCCCACATCAAATCCCCATGCCTAGGGATCTGGCACAGGGAGAAAGAGCTCCCGGAGCATCTAGCATTGAAGGCCAGTGGGACTTGTGTGCAGGAGCTCCATGAGACTGGGGGAAATGGAGATCCCATTCTTGAAAGGCACACACAGACTTTCACGTGCACTGGGTCCCAGGGCAAAGCAAAGTCTGAATAGGAATCCGACTGGAACCTGACTGCAATTCTTGGAGGATCTCCTGGGAAAACAGGAGTGACTGTGGCTTGTTGGGGGGGAAGGGCATTGGAGGTGAAGCTCTCGGAACATTCATCAGCCTCCATTTCTCTGGAGGTGGCCATTTTCGGGAAAATCTGGCCCCTCCCATCAGTGCTGAGAAGCCCCAGGCCACACAATAATCCAGGTGGGATCACAGCCCCACCCATCACTAAACAGGCTGCCTAAAGACCCCTCAGGCACACAGCCAGCCTCTAATCTCATCCAGAGACAAAACCCCATCCACCAGAGGGCTAGGAATCAGCCCCACCTACCAGTGGGCAGACATGAGTCCCTCCCATCAGTAAGCCTACAGCAAGCCCCCCTCCCCATACCAACTTCAGCCACAGGGGAGGCAGACACCAGAAGCAAGAGCAGCTACAATCCTGTTGTCTGCAAAAAGGACACCACACCAAAAACCTGTAAAAATGAAAAGACAGAAAACCATAACTCAGATAAGGGAGAAAGAAAAATCCCCAGAAAAACAGCTCAGTGATGAGGAGATTATCAGCCTCCCAGAAAGAGACTTTAGACTGCTGATGCTGAAGATGATGTAAGACATTGGAAATAAACTGGAGGTAAAGACTGATAATTAAAAAGGAAACACTGAGCAAAGAAATACAAGATATAAAAATTAAGCAAGAAGAGATGCAAAATACAATAACTGAAATGAAAAATTCATTAGAAGCAGCCAACAGTAGAATATAGGAGGCAGAAGAACGAATCAGCGAGGTGGAGGACAGATTAGTGGAAATCACTAATGCAGAAGAGAAAAGAGATAAAAGATTGAAGGCAAATGAGGAGAGTCTCAGAGAACTCTGGGGATAATGTTAAATGCATCACGTCCATATTATAGGGGTGCCAGAGGGAGATGAGAGAGAGAAGGGGACAGAAAAAATATTCAAAGAGATAACAGCCGAAAACTTCCCTAATATGGGAAAGGAGCCACTCAGTCAAATCCAGGAAGCGCAATGAGTACCATATAAAATAAACCCAAGGAGGAACACCCCGAGACACATATTAATGAAAATGACAAGAAGTGAATAGAAATGTATATTAAGTATACAGAAATAATTCTTTGTTTTGGCACTGTTATCCACTGGTTAGATCATCTCTCCAAAGAAAAATAATCCAAAGAGTTTCGTTTGTATATTTTGCATAGACATTGCCAGCCCTCACATACCCCCAGAAATACAATCATAACGCGTGGTTAAAAAGTGAAATCCCCTCGGTGCTGTGTGCTATATACGTCCTTCTAACTCTCCCTGGGTGAGCCACAAAGTCACCTTTAAAATTTTACTTCTACCAGAACATCATTTTTCATAATTACAGAATTTTAATTTCTTTTATGTGAATGTGCAGCTTTTGATGTATTGAGCCAATTAAATGAAACTTGGTTCAAAACCAAAGGTAAAAAAAAGGGACTTGGAGAAGAAAGTAAAACGGGGAAATTTTAAAAGGAACCCAAAAGTAGCAGGAGATGTTACTGCCATTTAGAGGGGGATTTTCCCATTATCAATGCAAAAATCGGGTCTGACCTGCAAGCCCTGGTTAGTTCTGTTACTCTTGTTCTCCTTGAATCTTCCTCCTCCTGTTGACTTAGGTGGTGCCCATTTCTCAAAAGCAACTGGACAGAGTTCCTGAAATGAAGAACATCCAAAGGGGTGGAAAGTCAAAGTGCGAAATAAACACAAAAGACAGGCTGGGGCGGCGTAGTCACAGACATTTATTTTTGGTTAAACCCTGTAATACCAAAAATGTCACTTTACCTGGTTTCTCTCATAATCAGAAGGGTCACAAGCCATGAAGGGATGGATACATTTTCTCTCACTTTTACACCAAGCGCAGCCAGTTCCAATACACACCGGGCATCTGGCAACATGGAAAACCAACTTAATTCCTATATTTTGGGAGGGGCCATGCCCACAGAACGCAGAAGTTCCCAGACCAGGGATCTAACCCGTGCCACTGCAGTGACCTGAGCCACAGCAGTGACAACCCCAGATCCTTAACCCATGAGACTATCAGAGGATGCTAAATCCTACATTTTAGGGAAACGTTCATATGCTACAATTTCCCTCTGTGATGCACGCATTCGAGCATTTAAAAGAAGAAAAAAAAAATCCCTGGATAGACTGTGATGAACCCAGGGGAGAGAGGCCAGTCCTTTGAGGCTAGGGACAGCATACCGACTCTATGCGCTGCTCTGGGCAGCCCTCGGGGTTGATGGACCGTCATTATACTTGGTGGGATGTTGCCATGGAAACCTGAAGCTGGGGTCACCTGCTGCATTGGTAGATAATAGGTACCCAACGAATCTGTTTCTGAATCCAGTTCTGCTATTTGTCCACCTTCAGGTAAGTTTCCCCCTGGAGACTGATCTCCCCCTGCCCCCCCCCCGCATAAGCCCACCCTCCCTCATTGCAGCAGTAACACCATCAAATGCCTGAAAGACGGGAAACCGAAAGTGCTACTACTTGGCAAGCAGAGAAAACGGGGTGCCAGCATTTGCTTTTTAACCAAATTAAGGAAGAATTGTGTCTACTAATCAACTACTGCATGGATAACAGCGGAAGACTTGAAAAGCACTTAATAGGATAATCAGAGTTAAGGAAAGAGTGATAAAAATGGAAACATAGCTAAGGGAGGCAAGAGGAAGCCTCAGCCTGGGGACAGTGAGGACTAGATGAGAGAGGGAACACCATTCATATTTCATATATTCTTCAAGAAACACAGAAGCATCCTGAGATCCTGACTTCAGAAGTTGCAGCTTCCATGGGAGAAGGAAGCAGAGGCTCGCTTAGGCATCCGCTTGGCCACCAAGGTCCACTAACAGCGGGTTTGTGACTTGCACTTCTATTGCTACCCCTCAGGTGTGACAAGGGTACTAAGTACTTTTCAAAGGGGAAGCAGGTATCCGAGGAAAGGGCACTGGCCCTGTGGGAGCTGTGGCTCTGAGGTCTGATCTTAATTACCTAGTTGTGGGCCTAGGGCAAGTCACTTCCTCTCGCCAGGCCTTACAACTGGGCATGGAGGAGCTGTGTTATGTTAAAATCTCCTTGAGCTGTACGATTCTGCTTAACTCTCCCCTTTTTTTCCTTATTTTCATGGACTTGTGAGGCTTGCTGTTTCAAGTTTGTTTTTTTCCCTCCCTCACCTCATTCTGTTTGTTAGAAATCACTGAACACAATCCTTCTCCCAAAGTGTTGCAGCAGTAAAGGTGAAGGCCAGCGGCTCCTGCTCCGTAGGGTGGCCTCCCAACTCCATTTCCAGGTTGAAGGCCTTTTCCTCGTAGCAGCAATGGTTCCCAGGCCCAAAGAAACCCACAGTTGGTACTCACATACCTGGTCAATCAAACCACGGAATGAACTACAAGAATCACTAATAATACAGCTTCCCATTGTTTCCATGGAAACGTCCATCCCATCTTGCAGCTGGAAAACCAAGACTCTGGGAATCATTATTTCCTCTGCCTTCTCTGGGCTTTAGAAGCCAGGAGCGAGGTATGGTCCCAACTCAGGGGGGATACACAGCTCAACAGGGCCAAATGTGGTGCAAGGTTAATGTGTTCTTTTGAAGACAGAGACTTCCTCTGTCCTCCACGACTGTGACTTCTTTTCTTTCTTTTGACTCCAATTCCCAAAGCTATGCTAATGGGGAGAACCTACCAGCAAACAGGAAGCACCCCTTCGCCTATTACTTCAAGGCCACCCCCCCTTGGTCTGGAGAAAATTTCCCTGTGGATAAAAAGCACCCAAGCACAGTTACTCGCCTCTGTGCTGCTGCACCTTACTTCTTAGGGCTTGAACGAACCAGCTTATTAGCTAAGAGGCTCTCCTGTCTGTTAGGCCACGCTCCAAAAGGCACCTCGGAAAGTTCTACTCCACAAAGGCGTTCTTTAGGAAATCCAAGAGTGAGGCCAATTAATAAATTAAAACCAATCAGAGAATATTGCAATTTCAAATAAAATCTTACCCTCTTAGTGACGAGCAGTTGGTAAAGTTGAATCTTTTTGACAAATGCCAGGCACCGAAGGAGAACGTCGCGACAACGAAAACATCTGGAGCAAAGGGGGGAAAGAAGTCATTTATGGCGGAGCCCTGCTACCCTCAAGCAAAGCTCTGAATGCAGAAAATAAATATTTTTTTGCCTCCTCCACATAGAGGGTGGGGTGTGCCAGCTGTTTGCTAACATTTCAGTCAGTATGTGGCCCCTTCCCCGGGGCCGTTCCCGTCAGGCAGCCGAAGTGCACAGCACAAGCCTCTAAACAGACCCCAGGCCCACCTCGCGTTCCAGGCCCCCCATGGATAATCACTAGGAAAAAGCCATTTTACAGCCCATTTACATCTCATACTCTCCCCGGGATCGCTATCTCAGCTTGTAATTGGCCACAGCATAAGAATAAAACAAGCCACCAAGCAAGAGCTGCCTAGAACACGATAACCAGAATGTTAGGAAATCCTGCACCTTTAGAAAAATCCACACTACAAATATTTACCTAACAAACTCCAAAGTGCGGTTCCCACGGGCTGGGAGCCATGATCTTCTTGGAGTCAACTGTTGCCAAATCTGGGATGAAGGTTTTCTTACTCGCTTTTGAAAACCTACCCATAGGTTAGAAAACCCCCAAAGAATGAAGTAATAAGATAAAAATGGAGCTAATTCAGTATTAGAGAAATGGCGTGGTTTCTTGTATCTCTGTCACTTACAACATGGCTCTCCGAGGTGACTCCCAAATCTAGTTGCGAATCAGAATCACTTGAGCAATTGATGAAAATATACACTCCAGAGCCACACTCCTAGATACTCTGATTTAGCAGGTCTGGGATAGGTCCAGGAATCTGTGTTTGTAGCCCTCCCCAGGTAATGACTATGTATAGCCACGTTTGGGTGCAGCAGCCTGGAGGGGTACCTTTCAATTCTATTATGCCCAGAGACCAGTGCAACTCTGGTATTTTCATTTTCGCCCTTGTGGGTATTAAGATCTTCTTCCTTTCATGAGTTAATATGGAAAGTGAGCGATCCCTTTCTTTTTTTTTTTTTTTTTTTTTGTCTTTTGTCTTTTTAGGGCAGCATATGGAGGTTCCCAGGCTAGGGGTCTAACAGGAGCTGTAGCTGCCGGCCTACGCCACAGCCACAGCAATGCGGGATCCGAGCCGCGTCTGCAACCTACACCACAGCTCACGGCAATGCCGGATCCTTAGCCCACTGAGCAAGGCCAGGGATTGAACCCGCAACCTCATGGTTCCTAGTTGGATTCGTTAACCACTGAGCCACGATGGGAACTCCAGGATGCCACATAAAATTCTGCTCCCCTAAAGTGAGTATAAGTGAAATGGTAATTCTCCGTTCCAAAGACAGAGTGGTTGGGGGAGCTGAAGTGAACTTCCAGAAGAGCCTTTCAACAGACACTTGGTAATTGTTAGTAGAATGAACACATGGACAGTCAGCACTGAGGGACTCCCCAGTGAAAACACACATCAACAGAACCTACAAGTGTCCAGTGGTGGAGACTCGTAAAAGTCGTACTTTTCTGAGTATCGACTGTGCCCAAAACACTATTGGGTACTATCACAAGGCAACAAACATTTATGTTCTCTGCTCTGGAGGCATTCACAGTTATTCCAGATGAGATAAAATAATTTAGGTGAAAAAACACAGTGACGGTATAGTCAAGGAAACACCCTATGAGTGGCCTGCGTTCCATGTTGCACCAGGGTGCCAAGGCTGGGGGTGCCCAGGGTGGGTCTGGGGGGAACTAGAATGGCTGGGACAATTAGAGCAGAATCCGCCAAGGCTATATGGAAGAGGTGACTTTTCAAAGCAGAAGGGAGACAGGATTTGGTGAAAGGGCCAAGGCCACCACAGGCCACAAAGACTTGGCAATGGCCACTGGCTGACTGAGCACAAGAGGTGGGTTTATCTGTCTGCTTTGAATATGCAAGGCATTCAGAGAAAAGGGCAGGCAAAAGGTTGGGTACCTTTTTTCTCTTTTTTTCTTTTTCTTTTCCTTTTTTTTTTTTTTTGTGTGTGCTTTTTAGGATCACACCTGCAGTATATGGAAGTTTCCAGGCTAGGGACTGAACCAGTGCTACAGCTGCCAGCCACAGCCACAGCCACAGCAAAGAGGGATCCAAGCTGCTTTTGCGAACTGCCACACTGGATCCTTAAACCCACTGAGGAGGCCAGGGATCGAACCTGAGTGCTCATGGATACTAGCGGGCTTCATTACTGCTGAGCCACAGTGGGAACTCCGGATTGGGTACACTTGATGGAGGTTCATTCTAAAAACAATCAGCTAGCTTTCCAAGGTGATCTCAAATACTTCAGAAGCTTATTTTTTAGGTGAGCCAGACCTGCACCTTAATAACCATGATAACTACTTTTAGTCTTTCTCAACCGAAGGGACTCATGAACCCTATTCTGTCCAGTGTAACTCCTAACCATCCCTTGAATCCATCCACTTCTTTCCATCCGTATCTGCCTTCAACTCCTTTCGCTCTCAGCTCCCGCCGCCCCCACACCTGAATCACTGCACCAGCTTTCCTTCTATCTCATCTTTCAAAACTCAGTTTCTTCCTCTTCCAGCTGCATTCTCCACCTGCAGCCATTCAGTCAACAAAGTTGTATTGATCACAAATGGCTACTTTGTGCTAAACACTTTGTTAATTTCTTTGGGATCCATTTTCTATCATTCTGCTTTACACCCCTTTGGCTTTGGCCACAGAGAATTCTTTTGGCTGCTCAAACAAAGCTTTTTCTCTCCTTCTGGCTGTGACAGTAGTTGGTCTCTGCCTGGAGTACTCTTTCCCTTCTTCTTTGTCCAGCTCGACCCTACTCATCCTCCGGGAAGTTTTCCTTGCCCCCTCACCTATCCCTCGTGTCCAGTTAGGTGCCCTTTTCATGTGCATGCCACGTTCCCTGCACGCTGCACACTGCACTCTCATGTGCTGCTTACTCATCTCTACCCCCAAGAGGCTCTAAATACCATGAGCAAGGACCAGGGCAGTCTTTTTGGGTCACTGTGTCCCTACCACCTAGCCCACTGTCTGGCACACAGATGCTCAATAACTATTTGCATGCAATGAATGCGATGAGCTTAAGATGACAAAATACTGGCCATTCTGTTTTCTCATCTCGCTCAGGGTCTTCCCAGCTTTTCAGATCTCTGAATTATCTGAACCACCCGGAAAGGCTCAGCCCAACAGTCTCTGGCTTGACTCCACTCCGCTAACCAACTTACTGACTGGGTCCTCCTCCGGTCACCTCTGAAAGTGGGGTCTTGCTGTCATGCGATGAGTAGAGCAGAGGTGAGCGGGACTGAGGGGGGAAAGTCAGTAAAAGCAGGGGGTGGGGAGAGTGAGTCTGCAGAATGGGGCTATTCAGATTTGGTCATTTAACTTGTTTCCCGGGCAATCGGGACTCAGGAAGTTCTTTTGCCCTCTTCATTTGCTCACAGGATAAAGAGCTGAGGACACTTGCCTTTGTAGGATGCTCTGGTCGGGATGCTGCAGGTGCAGGTCTCGTTGGATACACTTTTACCCTTACAGAGCATCTTGCCGGTGTCCACGCTCTTCACCAGGCACTCCGAGCGTCTGGGAGAGAAGCTTCCCACCACGGTCACTGTCGTCTGTGTTGGGGAGAAGATGCAGGAACCAAATCATTGTTTGCGCATCACTGCCATTCATCCTAGAACCTTAGATGAACTCGCCCTTAGATGAACTTGCCACAGGAGAATTTTTCAGACTCGATATAAAGAAATAAATGTTTCTGGATGTTTACTTTGATCTTTTGTGAATCACATATTCAAATTCTTAGACCATTTTTCTGCTTTGTGTGTATTTTTCTTATCAATTTTCAAGAGCTCTCTGTATAGTAGAGATATGGATGCTTATCTGTCATATCTCTGACATACTGTCTCCTCCTCATCTCCTGTCTGTCTTGCAATTTGTATGTGTGGTATCTTTTACCCCACACAGTGTGTTTTCATATAATCACATATAGAGTTTCCTGTCTTGGTTATAAAGTTCTTCCCAAACTCTTGCTTGCAGACAAATATTATATTGTTCCACCATCACTGTTGTTTTTTTTTTTTTAAACTATGTCTTTAATCCATCTGGAACATATATATATATACACACACTGTAAGATAAGGGTTCAACTTTATTCTTATACAGATGGTTAATTTATCTAAAAAGTTCCCTTTCCCACTGAGCTGAAATATACCATTTTTGTCATATATTAAATCACCATATACCTGCAAGCTATTTCTAAACTTTGCTCCAATTATCTATTGATCTATTTCAGTGACATCAAGTTTTTACTACTGTGGCTTTAAACATATTTATGGAAAATCTATTTTGATTTTGATGATTTTCTACATTATTCTTCCATATGAACTTTATGATCATTTTACCCAAATGGAGTGAGAAGACTGTAAGTTTAACTGGAATTGTACTAAACATATGCATTAATTTTAGGAGGTTTCTTTATGATATTAAGTATTCCCATCTAAACACATAATTTTTTTCATGTGTTTATGTTTAGGGAGCAGGGGAAGTGGAGGGGGAGGAGGGTTAGGAGAAGGGAAGAAGGAGGGACTGGAAAGTCAAAGGAAATAATATGCCAGTGGGAGATCCCTTTGGCATCAGGTGCACGAGGGGGATCTGGAGGGGAGGGGAGCTAAGAAGTAGGAAGCTAGGAGCACAGGAAGCGGTAACCTTATCATCCACGATGAAGAGCGATAGTCCCACACAGCCGGGAGGTGTCTATCTTCTGTTATACTTCTGACCTCTGCCCACACTCTGCGGGGCCAGCTGAGACTCTGCTGTCTCTCATCCTCTGGTAAGCTTGCTAGATCTAGTCCAGCCCTGGGATCTCACCCCATCTTTCCATTTTCAAAACATTCTGTTTCTGAGCCATAGAATCATGCTGGAGGAACACAAATTCTTAGAATCCAACTTCTACTGGATTCAAGTCCAAACATCTCTAGGAAACCTGAACATAGAACTGAACCCTAAACCATCCTCACCAGCTCATCTTTGACACCTGGCTGACCCTCACTCATGCTTCAACCCGCATTTCTTAGCACATGATCATATCACACGTCACCCTGTACAGAGATACGTCTCAACTGAACTCATTGCTCAAACATCATAACAAAAGTATCAGAAAGTTTGTTAAAGTCCTGTTTGCACTAGCTGGGTAAAATTTGCAATATCTTCTAGTTCTCATATACATAGTATTTATGTAATTATATAATCATTGCATTAACTTATTCCATAAATATTTATTAAACTTTCTAGATGTGCCAAGTGTTATACAAGGTATTGATTACTTCAGTGGACCAAACAGCTCCTGCCCTTGCCCTCAAAGAGTTAATAGTCTAGTAGGAGTGGGGAGAAGTCCACTAAACAAAAACTGGAGGGCCACAGAGTAGTAAGAGGTCATTAAGAGATGATTGAAGACTGGGCTAGGCTGGTACAGTAGAAATGGAAAGAACTGACAGCTTCAAGATACTCTTGAGGTCACATGGGTCACGACTGGAAGTGGGGTGTGTGGATACGGAGGATTTGATGGTCAAATGGATGTACAGAGGTACCATACAGTGCAATGGGACACACTGAGGCAGGAGGCAGACTTTGGATAGAAGAATCAAGACTTCTTTTTTTTTTTTTTTTTAATTTTGAGGGCCACACCAGTGACATATGGAAGTCCCCAGGCTAGGGGTTGAATCAGAGCTACAGCTGCCAACCGATGCCACAGACAGAGTAATGCAGGATCCGGGTGGCGTCTGTTACCTACACCACAGCTCACGGCACCACAGGATCCTTAACCCACTGAGCGAGGCCAGGGATCGAACCCACAACCTCATGGTTCCTAGTTGGATTTGTTTACGCCATGCCACGACGAGAACTCCAAGACTTCAATTTCTGAGGTTTTTAGTTTGAGGTACTCGTGTGGTAATGAAGACGATATGAGCCTGGAGCTTGGGAGCAATGTGGGTTGGTGATAATGGAGATCTGGACAGATAGATGGTATATAAAGCCATGGGAGTGGAAAAGATGGTCTGCAAAGTATAGAGTCAGAAGAGAAGAAGGACCCAAACTGGGGCTGAAACAACTAATATTTAGAGTCAGCCAGCCATGGAGGTAGAGGCATAGTCAAGAGGGAAGGAAGGGAGCGTGGAGAAGGTGGGCCACCGAAGACAACGGACGAGAGAGCTTCCACAATGCAGACAAGAGGTAAGAAGAGGACTTCTAAGTGTCTGCTGGAATGGTTCCATGGAATTCAATTTCAGGGGAAGTTGGAGTTGATCTGAAAATAGGAGCTTTTTTTTTCAAGTACAGTGAAAGGAGAGGGTAGCCAGGGAGTTAAAAGTATTTTTGAGCTACTTTGGGTTCCAGGCAAGAATCGTTAAAAAGCTGATGCCTTGGCTTAATGAACCCAAGATGAGAATCTCTACCAGGTTAATAACTCTTTTTTGAATTAAGCTGGATAAAGAAGGAGGAAGCCCCAGAGGGTCAGATGAGATATAAAGTTTGAGTATCAATTAGCTGGTAATATCCATAGGGCCAAAGAACTTCTTGCCTCATAACATCATTCTATCATTCTATCAACAGACCTTGTTCTACGAACTTTTTTTCTTATTGCCAAACTATATGGTTACTTACAAGTTTCTAATTCTCTCAATGCCACTGCAATAACGCCTGTACACTTAGGGTGTTTCTTCTTTCAAATGACTTTAGGAGTCTTAGGCTGGAACTAGTGCTTCAAACACAATGAATGTATTTATGACTTTTGAAACACACCACCAAGTTGCTTTCCAAAAAGGTTGTGTTACTTGGCATTGCCATCACTAGGTGTTTGCATACATTATTTTCACTTTAATTTGTGTTTATCTGATAACTGGACAAATGTATTGCCGTATCTATATCTAACTCTAAACCTCCTCTTGTGAGAATATGCACTTCTGCCCACTTACTTTTTTGGTGTCTCTATATTTTTCTTTTTAACTTAATATTTTAATTTTCATATCTTGCAATTAATATTTGGACTGTTACAAATGTTTCATTCTGAAGCACATGCTTTAGTCATCTCTTGTGTTGTATAGACTTTTTTTTAAAAGTGCAGGAATTTTTTTCTCTTGCTATTAAATACACTGCTTCAGAGTCAAGAAAATTATACTTCAAGATTATCTGATGCTCAATTATTTTCTGTGTTTTTAGATGAATTTCTTAGTCTAAAATTTATTTGTCTATTTAAAGTAAAAAATGTGAATTAAATGTCTCCATATTGTAAGCCAGTTATTTCAGCAACTTTTAGGAAGTAGTTATTTCAGCAACTTTTAGGAAGTAATTCTTTTGGTTCTTAATTGATGATAAATTCTCTTTAATATTTTTACATTTATTTCTGAGTTTCTACTCTCTTTCACGGATCTATATTCCTATTTTTAAACCAGAGTCGTGGCCTAATTATTGCCACTATATATATGTTTTCAATTATATGGAAATGGTTGTGCTTAAATAATACTCTTTTTTCAATATATATCTTGCATATTCTTGGCCAGTTCATTTTATTCCAGATGAATTTTATATTAATTTTAAGACAAAGACTATTCAGATTTTCACTGTGATTACATGAAATCTAGAAAGAAGACTGATGAAGAAGTGACATTTTAATAATATCTTCCTACCCAGAGACATATCCATGGTTGGATATATTTAAGACATTTTTCATATCTTCCAAGAAAACACCTTGTGCTTTCTGTTTTTCTTTTTTGCTTATGTTTTTAATGGATAAGGTTTTCCTATTATGAATTATATCAATAGACCATCACCTCATTATCTAATTATTCTTAGAAAAAAAATTGCTTAAGACAAGCTGTTGCATAGCCAAAATCACTATTTTGGTGGCTGGCTTGAACATGCATCTCCTAGTAAAAATGATTTTAAAATATAGAGTGTGTAACTTCACTTTTCAAGTTTATACCTGAGTATTTCTGTTGTGTTTAATGAATGGGATCTTTTATTAATGGATGTTAACAGGCATCTTACATGTAGTAAGATTATTGATACCTGAATGTTTATTGAACATTTAGCACTTTATTTGACCTTTATTAATTTTAATAGTTTTAAAAGCTAATGTATAGATTTTTACAGATATATAACCACTTTAGATGAGCAAATTATGATATTTTGTCTATTCCATTCCAATAATTATTTATTATTATTATTTTTTTTTACGGCTATACCTGCAGCATATGGAAGTTCCCAGGCTAGGGGTCAAATTGGAGCTGCAGCTGCCAGCTTAGGCCACAGCAGTGCCAGATCCTAGCTGCATCTGTAACCTATGCTGAAGCTTGCAGCAATGCCAGATCCTTAACCCACTGAGCAAGGCCAGGGATTGAACCTTAATCCTCACAGAGATAACATCGGGTCCTTAACCCACTGAACCACAATGGGTATGTCCCAATAATTATTTCTACTTACTTGTTTCTTATGTTACTGAATGGGACATAACTTTCAAAACAATGTTGGTTGTATCAGCGATGGTGGAATTTCATGTTTCTGTTCTGATTTTTAAAAGACCGTTTCTTAAAAAAAAAGAATGTTTCTAGTCTCTTCTTTAGGAACTATACTATTTGTGGGAAATACTTTTAATTTCTACATCTTTTCTGTTTTTAATCAGTATAAGCCAATTTTACCGGGCGTTAAAAATTTCTTTATAGGCATACAAACATATAGCTCCACAAAATGCAAAAATGGGATATCATACATCCCTTTCTGTGTTTGTCCATGTATGTGAGGATTTCAGTTTTCTTCTTTAAAAAAAAAGAAAACAAAACTTGTCTCTGACCTTCCCTTTCTACCGCATCAGACATTCCTTCAGGGGAGCCTATGTTTATAACCTAGTATGAATTCTTCCACATTTTGTTCCATGCTCAATCACACAGAGACATATCCACATGCATAAACATATACAGGGACTTTTTTGGATCAATACAAGATCATGCTATGCACATCTTTCTGCATCTTTATATTTTTACTCAACAAAATCTCACGAAATCCCTCCAAGACAACTGGAATTGCTCTAATTCTTTCTTTTTAATGCCAATTTCATAATGAGGATGAAGACATACTACCTTCTAATTGTTTTGTGTTAAGGAGACAAAGCATCTTGGAAACATGGGCTCTGTGTCATTTGTTTGTTTGTTTGTTTGTTTCCTATACCAAGAAAGCTACTAGAATGTTATTAGGCACATGATGGGGAATGAGTAACACTCTTTGAACAGCTAATACATAGAATTGGAGAAAACCACAGACTGCTATCTCCACAGGTTCAGGTTAAGGAATTATATAAACAACCAAAGATCTGAGATTTTCAGGCAAGTCACCGATAACCATAGATAGGAAATATTTTGAAATAATCTGACCAAGATATGGAGACACACATCTTATCGACATTACTAAAATAATAAGCCCCACGGTGGTTTCAAAGAATAGTTTTACTCAGATTACTACACTCTTATCTCCCTTACCTTGAGAGCGGTAGTGAGCTAGAGAGAGTGAGGCAAAGCTTGTGTGGGGTGATTCTAGAGGGATAAGGGTAAATCACAGTGGGACTCAGGTGGGGAGGAAAGCACTGGTGGTTCTCCAGGTGGTGAACATTTTTCGTAATGTCCCAGGCTAGATATGAATGCTAATTAATTTATACTAGTGAACCCAAAGCTAGGAAAGCAAATTTTGTAAGTGGCCCTTTTTCTTCAATGAACACATTACTTTCCCTCACTGCATTTAGCTGAAGTACCACCCTTAAAACTTTCAAAATGCTAAAGAAAAAAAAAAAAAAGGCCTTGCGTAACCTTAACCACTTATCAGAGTTCTGCATATATTCAATGATGATGGTATTTTCTACCAGGCTCTATCTACACTATAGTCGGCTCTTTTTCAGACTGATAAGAGAAATAAAAATTTGGCCATACGTATACTTAGATGCCTAAGCATCTTTTTCACACAATCTCTTCACCCTGGCTCAGGGCTGGGGAGGTTTGAATGAAGGCTTTGAAACGTTTTTGTTTTTTTTTTTTTTTTTCCTGGTACCGTCTATCCGTTCTCTATAACCCTGCCCACACGAGGACAACAGAAAGTGACAAATAACTTGAAATCCATGAGTTCTGATTAGTTATGACTTGCAAGCTTGATTTTTTTATTATTTATCACTCGCTAAATGCTCTGGCTCTCCTTTATTAAATGTTAAATCATCTTAAATGGTACGATTCTTGCTATTGGAAATGGCAAAGTGTAAGGGGAAAGAGAGAGTGGCCCATTTCCTTGTTAATGTGGCATTCAAATAAAACAGAGTGAGCTCAACAGTCAGGTCAACTGGCTGCTGATGGGGATTCTGTACAGTTATTCATAATACAAAAGCTGTAATTAGGGAGAAAATGTCTCCTTGCAGCTACTGAGACTGCGAGGCAGGAATTCCATTTTCCCACGGGGCGCGGTTGGTATGTGAGTCAGAAAATGCTTGAATATCGCACATTGCTTCCCTGCTCTGGTCCGGTGGCGATGCTGCCATGGCTAGAGCCCATGAACTTTCCAAGGGACCCCCTTGCCATAGTCACTGGCCACATTGCTTTCTCTCCCTTTCTAACCACATCGCCTGAAGCCACGCGCACAAGACAGTTGTCAGGAGACGCCTGAACACCTCAGGAACAGGAAGCAGACAACAAAACCAAATTCTACACTTCAGCCACGTTTAAGCAATCTTGCTGACCAGAAATCACAACTCCCCCTACCCCTTTTTAATGATTTTCTACTACATCCCTAGTCTGTTTTTTCCTTCGCTTCCACAAATGAAGGTCATCTTCAGCTCCACCAGATGACAAACCCCATGAGGGCAAGTCCATGACGCATCTTATTCTCTGCTCTGTCCCCGTCACTTTGCAGAGTGTACGGCATCTGGTGGGCACTCCATATCAGTTAACTAAATGAGTATGGACTCTCATAACTGAGCTTATTTAATCGCTAATAGATATTGTACACACAGAAGGGAAGCTGGCAGCATTTGTGTCAAATGAGACAACAGAGACAAATTAAAAATCTGTCCTCTTACCTTATCTTTACTGCTTCGAGATAGGTGAATTTGAGGGCACTGTTTTGCTCCGGATGAAATATCCAGCCAGTTTTCAGAGTTCTCAGAACGCGCACAATCTTCTTGAAAAGTACACCTATCAAAAAAGAAACAAGGGGAGGGAGGGGCAGCAAAACAGCAACCCCCACACGCGCATTAGTTAAAACTTTCTCATGCTTGGCTTCAGTACAAAATGCCAAGCTTTGTAGAGTGGATTATTGATTTCAGGCAAGAATAAGAACATGATGCTAAAACTATGAAAAGCAACAGGAAACCAGCAGAGTGTTTTTTTCCATCATGTCTCAGAGCAGAGAACAAATGTGGACATGTTGAACTTAGACTCCTGAACCATCTCTCAAGATGACATTGCCAAATACAATCCCAAACGCATCCTCTCGTGGATTCTAAAATTAAAGAGCTCCCTTCTAGAAAAACCTAGCACAGAAGAGCCCAAGAAAGGGTTTTACATACTGTACACAGTTGAGGTTTGCAATTCATTCCCAGAATATCAACCCATTGTGTAGCTTTTTTCGTTGTTGTTAAAAAAGAAATAAAGCAACCATTCTGTGCTTTCTAGTATGATAATTAAATGAAAATATTGCAAGGGCAGAGTCTTCCCAAGAATTTGATAAGACATTCCACAACCATCTGCTACATAACATTTATTTGGACAGATATCAAATTATATCAAAAGATATTGGGTGAGACACTTGCCAGGGCCACTTTCCCAAGTCAGCCAGCTCAGAGGATGACCCCCAATAAATCTAAAACCGTGGCCAGGGCCAGCTGCTTTGATAAACACAATCGGAAGCCGAAAGGTGAGATCACTGCTTTGCTTGAGGTCTTTCTTGGTCAATCCAGGTCATTCGAACTTAGGAACTCTCGCCTCCCCTGCAGGGCCACCAGCTCAACAAAAATGAACACCAAGGGCCACGTGATTTCCAAATGGTATTGGAATCCAGAGACATTCCAGTGAGTAGTTCCAAGGAAAGAACAGAACAGAGCGTCTGTTACCTACGCCTCAAGGCCCAAGGTTAAAAGGAAAGGGTGGAGAACCAGTGACAGTACATTTTAAAAGAAACTGAGAAGTCATGAATCGCATAGGGATTGAAAAGCAACTAAATGATAACCACATTCGGCGGTGGGGAGGCCCTGAAAGGAGATGAGTGGAATGAGGTGTGGTCCCAAACAGGGGACTGGACCTCGCAAGCGTTTTATTTCTTCTTCCTCTTTTCTCTTTTTAATTCTTAAGCATTCAGGCCCCATGGCTTCGTCTTTGAGCGCTGCGCTAATTTGAATATGACAAAAATAGAACAGGAAGCCAGTGAGTTTCATGAAACATCATCCCCAAGTGCAATCCTCTCAGCGTGTCACCATATTTCGAACATGTGCTTAAAGGAGCACATCTGTGTCCAAGCTCTCCTACACCTGTGTCAGCTCCTTCTCTAACATCACGACCATGGGGATTTTCCTCAGCAACTTCTCAAAGCCATAAATTTATCTGACCCTTGATGGCTACCTCGTCCGTCACGGACATTAAGTTCAAATTAAACCTCCTCTCAATGTCAGAGAGAATGCGCGATGGAGGGACATGTACTGCTGGACTGAAACACACAGAATGACGAGGCTGGCTCCCGATTTTGTATTTGAAAGCAATGATGAACTGTCAAAAACTACCTGCCTCTCAGGGGCATTGTGGTTTGTGCAAGGCACTTCCTCTCCCTAAAAGAAGGAGGAAAAAAAAAAAAAGGCCAATTCTAAAGAGGCTGAAGTACAAATATTTTTGTAGGCTCTTAATACTGCCTGGGAGTCAAGGCCTGAGGCTGCCAAAAAAACAAGTGTAAAATATTTCATACAAATAGTGCTACAATTTGCCAATTTGTAGGCAGAAAACAGTAGTGCCACTGAATTATCACTCCCTTTTCTGAACTCCTATAGCATTTCTTGTCGGAACCACACATTGTAGTATTTAATCATATGCTGCCTTGAATTACAACGTAACTGTTTCATATGTCTAAGTCATTCCCCCGCCCCCTCCACCAAGTAAGCTGGAAGCTCCTCAAAGGAAGAGAGAATGTCTTTAATATCTCTTCTGCAAATCCTTCAGTGTCTGGCAGCGTGATATGCAAATAATGGGGTTTCAATAAATATTTTTGAATGAATGGATAAAAAATGAAATCTCTCTAGGTCCTTTCTGTAGGTGATTTTTCTTAGTAGAGTCTGCTTATGATGTATGTCCGACTCCCACTTATAGCAAACAGACTATTTGGTTTTTTTTTTTCTCCTGCTTTTTAGGGCCACATCCGCGGCATATGGAGGTTCCCAGGCTAGGGGCTGAATCAGAGCTCTAGCCGCTGGCCTACACCACAGCCACAGCAACACGGGATCCGAGCTGAGTCTGTGACCTACACCACAGCTCACGGCAATGCCGGATCCTTAACCCAATAAACGAAGCCAGGAGTTGAACCTGCAGCCTCATGGTTACTAGCCGGATTCATTTCCGCTGTGCCGCAATGGGAACTCCCAGCAAACAGACTATTTTGAACATCACCTGAAAGTTTGAATCAGAGAGGGAACAAATTAGAAGTTGAGGTTTTCAGTGTATCTTTTGGGAAAAAAATTATAAAATGGACCTGTTGTTTCCTATTTTGCAGAGAGTGAAAACAAAATTTATGTTAAGCAACTAAATATAAATTCCCTGTTTATTAAAAACACCTCTGAAATTTCTAAACTCTCAATCCTTGCTTCTTGTCAGTGGAAAATAAAAATAAAAAAGCAACCGTGACACCAAGAATGTATAACCAGATGGTCAACAAACAATAATATCTTATTACTTCTCCAATATTGCAAATGATAAAATCCTTATGACAGCACATTACCCACTCATGCAAATCTCTTAAGGAAGAGGAACAGATCTTATAGCTCCCACGTTTTCGTAAACAAAACTAGCTACTTTGAAATGGTTCTTTTTGAAGGCAATCATTCTTATTTCTACATATCAACAACAGCAATGGTCAAGGGCATAGATGCTTAAGTCTTTGCTCAAATAAAAGTAAAATATTGTCAGGAGGTCCCGTCATGGTGCAGCAGAAATGAATCCAACGAGGAACCATGAGGTTGCAGGTTCTATCCCTGGCCTCACTCAGTGGGTTAAGGATCTGGCGTTGCCATGAGCTGTGGTGTAGGCTGCAGACATGGCTCAGATCCTGCATTGCTGTGGCTGTGGCGTAGGCCAGCAGCTACAGGTCCAATTGGACCCTTAGCCTGGGAACCTCCATATGCCGCGGGTGCGGCCCTAGTAAGACAAACACACACACACACACACACACACACACACACACACACACACACTACTTAAGAAGGCTGTTCCTTAAATCTGCTGTTGAGCTTAATCTATTCAAAATAAAGAGTACGAGACTGTCACTCAGCTATACCTGAGGGCCATCTCTCCCTCACCCCTAACTCATAAAGCTTGTTCAAAACCTACCCAGGCCCTGTCTCATGAACAGGGAGATTCCAGACACTTATTTCTAAGTTTGCTGTTTGGAATTCAGAAAGTATTTGCATACAGTGGTGTTGCTTGCTGAGTTTGTGGAAATTTGTCTAAACCCTAATGTCCCTGAGTAACTGCCCCACGTACCCGCACGGAGGGAACACTGCCCGGGGCCAGGCACTGTTCTGAGTGTTCACAGTTATTCCTCCCCTATTAGTCTGTACAACCGCTTCTTCTACAGGGGTGAAACAGAGGCTCAGAGTGGCACAAAAGCGCCCCAAGGTTGCACAGCTCCAAGCAGCTGAACTCTGGCTTCAGGGCCACACGTCTGGTCACTCGACTGTGTGGCCTCCAGTGAGCCCTCACTGCCATTTAACAAGGTGCATAAAATGATGGCATTTCGAGTTGCTCCTGGCTTCCTGGGGCCCCAACAGTGGTTGGGGGATCGGGCTCGGCCAGGACGAGGCGACAGAGATAAGGACCCCGGGAGCAAAGAGAGAGAAGGTGAGGCAAGACCTCTAGGATGAAGAGGGGAGCAAGGATTTGGGAGGTGAACACAGAGGGCTGGAATCTGAGAGGCCTCTAATTGTCATCCATCACCAGCCCTGAAAATAAAATAGCCAGCTAGAGTTTAAAATTCTCGGAGGTCCCCAGCTCATAAATTTATTGTGTTCCAAAAACTCACTTGCAAACCATCTGCGTGTAATATGGAATACACTTTTCTCCCCATAGAAATAATGTTATCGACACTGTTTAGGTTTCCAGGTTAGCCCACAAAACCTACTTATCTGTAATGTAACTTCAGTTCTACACATTTGCAATATAAGAGTAGCAGAAAACAATGACACTGAAGCCATTTGCATTATATAGCAGTTTTTCTTTACTTATTTGTGTTTCTGCTCAGCTGGTAGTCTGGGAACAGTGCCCAGCTGCATCGACTTTTAAATTTATTATTACAGTATTGTATTTATACCGTATTTCTATTTTTTAATGGGTTGGGCTTAAATTATTAATTGTTTTCATGCCAACCTGAAGAACAAGAGACCCACCTCTGGAAACGAGCTGAAGTTTCCAGGCTGGTGAAATGCCCGTGGGATGAGCCGGGAGACCTTGAGAATCTTGACTCTCCTGGGCTAGAACCTCTAGGTAACAATTTACCACTTACTCAACCTTGAAATAGAAACTCTGAACTCAGAAATGGAACTTCTACTTCCTGCCACTCGAATTTCATCAGCATCCTCTAATCTAATTGTTCACCAAGAGCAGACGGTCCCTGAAGTAAACTGATAACTAAATATCAGGTAATTGGCTTGAATGTGAGGGTTGGTTATGACCTGTTCCAAGGATTCTCTACCGATATAAGATCAGAAAACTTTTAACGAGGAAACAATGCAGGCTCCCTCGCAGGGAACAGGAGCCTGTGTCCACACAGGGGGAAGGTTTTTGCTACAAGAGCAGCCCAAGGTCTTCTGCTAAGTGATGTGAAACAGATGTGTGCATTTTTCAGAAAGGCACGGAGCCCAGGGGAGGGGCCAGGTGGTCCCCAGAATCGGGGAGCTGCCATTACCACCGTCAGTCCACGAGGTGGAGAAACCAATCTTGATGGCTCAGAAGAAAATCTGAAGCCACCGTGACAAACTAAACTATGAATTCTAGGCCTCCAGAGTCAGCCAAAGGCGATGCCAGAATACAAGACCAAAATGATTTGCTGGGAAAGCTGAAAAACAGGATCTTCATCACTGGAGCTGAAAGTCAATCTACATAAGAAAATGATGCTAATAACAGAGACTATATATATGTGTGTGTGTATATATATGTATATATATGTGTGTGTATATATGTGTGTGTATGTACATGTATATATGTGTTTGTGTATATATATGTGTGTGTGTATATGTATATATGTGTGTGTATATGTGATATATGTGTGTGTGTATATGCATATATGTGTGTGTGTATATGCATATATGTGTGTGTATATGTATATGTGTGTGTGTGTGTGTGTGTGTGTGTGTGTGTGTGTGTGTGTGTGTATATATATATATATATTTTTTTTTTTTTTTTGCTTTTTAGGGCCTCACTCACAGCATATGGAAGTTCCAAAGCTGGAGTCGAATCGGCGCTACAGCTGCCGGCCTACGTCACAGCCACAGCAACGCGGGATCTGAGCCACATCTGCAATCTATACCACAGCTCACGGCAATGCCAGATCCCCGATCCACTGAGCGAGGCCAGAGACTGAAACTGCCTCCTCATGGATACGAGTCAGGTTGTGTTTCTGCTGCAACATAGTGAGAACTATAGAAAGTTTTTTTTTTTAAGCAAAAACATCTAATGTGCAAGGAGACGTTCTTTCTAATGATTTGATCTGTTTGTTCTTCACAAACCTCTAAAGTGGCTACAACAAAATTTCCCTGCTTTACAGCTGGGGAAACAGGGATACAGAAGGCTTATTATTGTTTTCTCAAGGTCACAGAGTTAGGAAGCAGTGGGGCTGAGCTATCAAACGAGGCAGCGTAATTTCCAAGACCATGGTCTCATCATAACCCCCACAAGGGTCCTTACTCCCTGAGCCCTTCCCAGGGGCCAGGCACTGTTCGTAGGGCTTTCCTGTGAGTTAACTCCTCGATGCTTTCAACCACGTCAGGAAGTATTATTGGTATCAGCTCCATTTCAAAGACGGGCAAACAGGCACAGAGAGGTTAGCAAGCACGGTGTGAGTCTCAGCAGCCCGGCACTAGTGTCCATACTTTTACCACTGTGCTAAATTCCTCAAAAGTTTCAAAGGCTTCCAGGATAGCAATGTCATAAATGCCAAGATACAAGTAAATACACCCCCCCAGGGCCTGGGCCACACAGGAAAATACAGATTTCATCCCACCTCTCAGCAAGGAGTATTTTTCCATTTATTTTAAGTGTTAGGAGAGTTAAGAAATTTGGGAAATATTCGTTACATAAAATTGCACAGGTTTCTCTACTGCAGGACTTCTCAGAGCCTTGACTATGCCAGTGTGCTTTGTAACTTCCCAAGATAGGAATGGATGACGCACCATCTTCCAACTTTTTTATTGAGGGATTAGAAGTTCCAGACAAACACATTAGGAAATACTGCCCCACCTTGGTTAATGAGCAGTAATCCAAATGGAAGATCAAATTAGAAAACTTGAGGCCTTTGGTGGGGGGGGTTCCATTTCCCCCCCTCCCTCTCATACTCAGTTGATCATGACCTATTAATTCCAAACACGGCTCTATGCTGTCTCCGGCAGTCCGCCCAACACCTCTCACCTGGGTCCTGCAGCAGCCTTCTGGTTGGCCTCCCTCCTCCCTGCCTCCAGTCAGCCTCCATACTAACATCTAGGTCATTCTCAAGTACAGAACTGCTCACTTCCTACTTAAAAATCTTCGGTGGTACCCTTTCACCTACACCAAACTTCTCAATCCTTTCATAACCTGGAGCCTAGGACACACATTTCTATACTCATCTTTTTACCCTGACACCATGATCTAGCCCCTGCCCTCCTCTCCAAACTCATTCTTAGGCAATCACGGCTGATAAAAACATCAATGGCTACCATCAAAACATCAATCACTAATATCGCATACATGGTGCCTCTATGCAGTTATTTAATCAACGTATGTAGTGAAACCTGCCCAGCCCTTCCTGGCATGTGCAGAATGCCCCAGGGTCCACAATACTTGGTGAAATGGTGTTCCTAGTTCAGTGGCACCTCTCCCATGTCTGCGCAGCCTCCAGGCAAAGCAGTTAAGCCCTCATGTGTCCCTACAGGCACCTTCCACGTTCTCCTGGTACCGAAGGCGCAATGAATTGGTTGCTGATGGTTTGTATCTCTGACCAAAACGAAAGCTCCCTGGCACCCCCAGGGTCTAGTGCCATACCTGGTACTCCTTCTGTGACTTTCCCAGGACAGGCTCTTCCCCCATGCCCCGTGCCTTTAGCTCCTCTCTGAAGTATCTGATGCACATCTCCTGAGTTGTTTTATAAATGTGAAAAACCCCCACCAAATGGAAGACGTTAACTCCTCGATGGCCTTGAGCTTGTAGTCCTCAGGCCTCCTGGAGCCTAAGGACTGATGGTGTTAACCCCTGTGACCCTGTTACTTCACCATCAGCCAATCAGAGAACTGTGTCACCAGCTGATCACATACTCTCTGAACTCCGTGCCACACCTGGCTTTTGAACATGCTTTGCTGGAAATCCTTCAAGGAGTTTGGGGTTTTTTGGGCAAGAGCTATCTGTCTCCTTGCACGGCCCTGCAACAAACCTTGGTCTCCTCCAAACCACAATGTTTCAGTTTGTTTGGCCTCACTGTGTGTTGGGCACATGAACTCGCGCTAACACTTCTACACGTACTTACTGAGTGCGCATCTGACAACAACACAGTAAGAGGCAATGGGAACACGTCGATGTCTAAGGCAGTTAAAATTCCACTCTTAAAATCATGGACTTGGAGAACAGACTTGTGGTTGCCGGGGGTGGGGGGGGCAGTGGGATGGACTGGGAATTTGGGTTAATAGATGCAAACTATTGCCTTTGGAGTGGATAAGCAATGAGATCCTGCTGTATAGCACTGGGAACTATAGCCACTTACAATGGAGCATGATAATGTGAGAGAAAAGAATGTCCATATGTATGTGTGACTGGGTCACTTTGCAGTATAGCAGAAAATTGACAGAACACTGTAAACCAGCTATAATGGAAAAAATAAGAATCATTTAGATGAAAAAAAATGCCACTCTTAATGAGCTTATATTCTAGTGAGGCACGCAGATGAAAACCCAAAAAGCGGGCAATAATTTCAACAGTTTCAAAGGTAAGTCTTCTGCAGAAACCAAAAATATAGCAGACAGGCAGTAGTTTAGATAGGCTGGTCAAGGAAGATGGCATTTCAGCTCAGATTTCCTTTTTTTCTTTTTCTTTTTTGTCTTTTTGCCTCATCTAGGGCCTCACCTACGGCATATGGAGGTTCCCAGGCTAGGGGTCTAACAGGAGCTGTAGCTGCCGGCCTTCGCCACAGCCACAGCAACGCGGGATCCGAGCCATGTCTGCGACCTACACCACAGCTCACGGCAATGCTGGATCCTTAACCCACTGAGCAAGGCCAGGGATCAAACCCGCAACCTCATGGTTCCTAGTCGGATTCGTTAACCACTGAGCCACGACGGGAACTCCTCGGCTCAGATTTCAAGGATAAAAATGATCTAGCCACATCAAGAATAGTAGGAACAGGAGTTCCTATTGTGGCTCTGTGGGTTAAGAATCTTACCTAGTGTCTCTGAGGATGTGGGTTTGATCCCTGGCCTCCCTGAGGAGATTAAGGATCTAACACTGCTGTAAGCTGTGGTGTGGGTCCCAGATATGGCTTGGATCTGGTGTGGCTGCAGCATATAGGATGGCAGCTGCATATCCGATCCGACCTCTAGCCTGGGAACTGCAGGTGTGGCTACAAAAAGACAAAGAGTAGTGGGAACAGCGATCTAGGCAGAAGGAACAGCAGGTGCCAAGACCCTGCGTTCATTTAAAGTTTCATCTCTGCCAGGAACTGATTAAAGACCAGGCTGGCTAGAACTTAATGAAGGAAGGGGAGAGCCAATTACAATTACAGTTCTGCCAGTTACAAGCTGATGACCTTGGGCAAATCACATGCTCTGTCTCAGGCTTCCCAACTGCAAAAATGCAGCTAATCATGGTTTCTGTCTCATGGAGTGGTTACAAAAAAGTACATCTATTTAAAAATGTACATCTACAAAAATGTACATCACAGAGTTGTTTCAAAAAATGTGCTCTTATTTAACTGAGGCTTCCAATAATGCCTCAGTAAATGTTAGTAGTTGGTATTACATCTATTGCACAGGCAAGTGATACAGAACGTAGGCAAAAATTTGAATGACATAAGCCAAGCACACACAAAAGAGTAGTGATGTGACAGGGATCCAGGCCAAAGGGTGAACCAAGCTGCCCGGAGCACTGTTCACCCACCCCAGGTCAGCCATCAGCCTGCCTGTTCCACGTAAGGCAGCAGACACTGCTCACTGCTTCTTGGAAGATTCTTAATCACAACCCTTCTTCTCAAGACCAAAAGATTCTTTGGGATCTCCCCATGTCTTGAGCGGCAGCTAGGAGAGCTCTTTACACGCATGGCGTATTGAAATTATTTGTGCTTCCCACACTGACCTGTGAGTTTCTCCAGGGCACAGCTTCGTTTATCTTTGTTTCCCCAAGGCCTAGTCCTGGTCCTGGCCCGTGGCTGCTATTCAGTGAGCGTTAGCAGAATTGGACTAAGAATTAAATTTTCAAGTGACTAAATTCTTGTCTATGTCTCCATGATACCAGCAGAAGTAGTTGCATTGATTTCCGTTCACCAGGCTGGCTGGTTAACTGGTGTGGTGGAAAACCAGCCTTTGTCTTGAAACTTGGAGCTATTCAGCACACAGAAAACATACTTGCAGACTGAAACACTCACACAAAAGGGATCTGTGGCCTTCGGTGGGTGATGAGTTGGTGTCTTAATTTCTAAACACAAACCCTAAACTGAAAAATTTAGGAGGTACGTTAAAAAAAAAAAAAAAAAAAAAAAAGGTAGCATGGAAATAAAGACGGGGAAACGGTGCCTCCTGAGTCAGGCAGACCTGGGTTCCCAGCTGCTCTCCCACACATCCGCTGTGGAACTGCAGTCACATTCCTCAGCCTCTGGGGACCTCAGTTTCCCCTCCAGTAAGCAGGTAACAGTGAAAACAACCCCAGCTTCCTTAAGGCAGGATCAAATCCCACATGGGGCACTTCAGAAATGGTCCACTCTTCACAGAGTTTGACATAAGCACCCAAATGTTGTAAATTGTTATAAGAGCAAAAACACCTTAAGGCAGGATCAAATCCCACCGGGGGCACTTCCAGTGAAGATCTGAATACCGTATCTGCATGTAGAGATGCTGCTGGGAATGGGACAAGTACCAGGTCACCAAGACAAGTGAAAACATTTGAGGAATTTTTGAAGGCTAATCGATACGTACTTAGGAAAGTGCCCACTGCCTGAGATAAGGTCATTTCAAAAAAAAATCTATTCCATTAAAACATATGTTTGCTAAAAGGGGTGTTCCTAATGGTACCTGCTCGAGTCAGGCAGCATCAATTAAAGAGATGCGAGGATAAGTAGTTCGGAGGACCGCGGTTGCAGCTTTGACCAAACAAAACTGGCTTCTAAGTCCGATAAGCACTGTCTCTGCGCCAAGCACTGTCACTGTCGGGGCGCCTTCAGTTTCAACCCCTTTCCAACTTCTGCTTTGAAATAAGTAGGATTTACTCCCAGCTCCGCTAACAGCTGACAAAGATGATGAAGAACTCAGGAGACTCGGGTCCACCCAAGAGCCCCCCTCCAGTGTGAGAAGTCCCCCCCAGTTCCTCCCAGCATCCTTGACAACCCAGATGCATGGGTCTGGCCTCTGCCAGGGTAATTCAGTGATGCCCCGAGGCCCGAATAACATATTCCTCTTTGCTCCCCACGGCTTCCACCCCACAGACAGTTGTCCTACTTGCTTCTACACAATTAGTCGGCACAATGGGGTCCTCACACGAAGAGGAGGTGCCGCCCCGAGATCACATTATTACCATGATCGCTGCCATTAGAGCCGCACTGGACCGTAAAAGAGTGTCACTGCACAGACTCCAGGCATGAGGACACAGGTTGGAAGCAAAGGAGGGATGGATGCAAATTAGAACCATCTTCCATCTCAGACTGTCTTTCTGGCCACCCAGCTAGACGTGGCCATAGCCTATGAAAGGGGACATCCCCAAAGCGACTGTGGGTCTTGGCTCAGCTGTCCCCTGCTCGTGAGGCTTTCTGGGACCCTCTGGTTGAAACTGTAGCTTCTGCGCCATCAGCCAGCATGCCCTACCCCCGTCCTTGACTTCCTTTTTCTTTTCCATAGTGATCTCATTGACGGGCCATTTTCCTATTTATTTTCACACTGTCCATCTCCCCTCAGGTAGTGGGGTGAATAATGCACCCCCCCCCCCAGTCATTCCACCTGGAACCTCAGAACGTGACCTTATTTGGAAACAGGGCTTTTGCAGATGTAATTAGTTCAGGATCTCAAGGGGAAAGCATCCTGGATTTAAGGCATTCAGGGACTGGTGTCTTGATCAGAGAAAGGAGAGGAAGATTTAGACACACAAAGAGGAAAAAGCCATGTGGAGATGGAGGCAGAGGTTGGAGTTGTGCTCCCATGAGCCAAGAAACACCAGGAGCCACCAGAAGCTGGAAGAGGAGGGGAAGGGTCTCCCCTCGAGCTTTCAGAGGGAGCACGGCCCTGCTGACACCTTGATTTAGAATTTCTCGCCTCCAAAATTGTGCGAGAATAAATGTGTGTTATTTGAAGCCACCCAGTTTGTGGCTGTTTCTTATGGCAGAGCTAGGAAACTAGCACACCTCAAGAGAAGGATCTCCAGGAGGGCAAAGACCTGGGGCCATGCTGTTCACTGCTACAGAATCCTGGTCTTGGAAAATGCCTGACACACACCAGGTGCTCAATAAAGATCCACTAAATGAACAAGTGGATGCTTAAACTTTCAAGGTAGAAGGGTTGCTATGACTCAGGTGTGCCTGGAGGTCCACTGTCTTTCTTGTGTATAACCAGTCATCCGTGGAGGGTCCATTAGAACCAGGCTCTCCCCTCTCCTCCTACCACCACGATGGACAATGTCTCTTCAGTTTCTCTTTGCTTTCACTACAGTGGAAGGCAAAATACTGGCTTGGGAGTTAGAGCTAAGTCTAGATTTGGTACCCAATTCCATTACTTGCGCAACCTGTTGTAAGCAGATTAAGGGCCCCCAAAGCTATCTATGTCCTAACCTCTGGGGCTTGTCACTATGGTATTTTACACAGCAAGAAGGACTTTGCAGATGTGATTAAGGATCTCAAAATGGGGAAATGATCTTGGATTACCCAAGTGGCTCAAAGGAATCACAAGGGTCCCTTTAAGAGGAGGCAAGAGGGTCAGAGCTGGAGAAGGAGATGTTATGACGGACACAGAATTCAGAGCCAGAAAGATGTGAAGATGCCACACTCTGGCTTTGAAGATGCAAGTAGAGGCCACAAGCCAAGGCATGCAGGCTGCCTCCAGATACCAGAAAAGTCAAGGAAACAGACTCACCTTACAGCCTCCAGAAAGAACGCAGTCCCTCCTACACCTTGGTTGTAGCCCAATGAAACCCAGTGCACACTTCTGACCTCCAGAATAATGAGGTAATAAATGCATGTTGTTTCAAGCCAGCAAGGCTGTGCTAATTTGAAACATCAGCAGTAGGAAAAGAACATACAACCTAAGGCTGTTTTTTTCTTCTCAAAGTGTGTATTATAAAGAGTGTGTATTACTTCCCAGGGATCCAGGAGGACTAAAGGCAACACCACCAGGACATGCAGGGCACTGCATCTGATGTGTGATAAGCACATCCCCCTCCATGCTCGGGGACCCTGTCTCCTGGCACGGCCTGGGCTCAAGGCAGGCTTCCCGTGGAAGGGGCACTGTCCCTGAGTTCTGAAGTGGCCACACATCCCGACTCCCCTACAGAAAAGCCCGACGTTGCCTTCTCTGCCACACAGTGCCCACCTCTCATAATATCAGACCGAACCAGTCACTCAGGCTTCAGAAGAATGTGGCCATGGGTTACCATGCACCATGGGTGGTCTCGGTCAAGTTTTCAGGCAGTAACAGCTCACAGGCCTTAGGGCTGATGATTGGCCCTGGGGAGGCTTGAGGAAGGAACCTCTTATGGGAGAGAAAGGGATTCAGACCTCGAGATGGGAGAGCAAGGCAAGGAGCTGGGTGTGTCCAAAAGCAACTCATTGGATTCTTTTTGTTTATAACTCTGGGGCATTGAGGCTGAATACGTTTAGCAGTGGGAGTTTAGTTTTTCTCTCCAGTGTTCAAATTCCCTTCTGTTATCCCAGCCTGTTGTTAGACCAAGTTGAGAAATGATCTCGTTCACAGTGTCATGCGTAGAGCAGCCTACCAGAAGATGAAAACCTAAAAACTGCTACCAAGGGCTGCTTGAAAGTCTTCCAACTTTTGTCGTGGAAGAAACATGTAGAAGAATATGAGTAAATGTTAAATTTAGACAACGAATCTGGGGGCTGGGGATCTTAAGATACCTTCTAACTAGCATGCCTGGGGGCTTTGTCCCCACCCTGTACACATCCCGTGCAGGACGGGGCATGCCAGGACGGAATGATAAAGGAGAATGTGGTCTTTCTGACTCGGCCCATTTTCTGAAGAGGAACCAGCCATGGTTCCACTACATAATCTGGGACCAAACCAAGTGGAGCCCTATGGTGATGTTGGGAGAGGTGGGGAAGTACGTGGAATTTGGGGAAACAGCTGCTAAGCAGATGACTCGGAGAGAGACGTGAGATAAACTCACTCTTTGTGAAATACACACAAAAGACAGTGACCCTGGAGGGGGCAGGGGTGTGAAGTGTGGTACAGTTAGTGCTTGGGTTAACGCAATTCATCTTCTCCAAGGCCATCAGGATCAGTTGTTAAAAACACAAATATGACTTTGTCGGTCCTCCTGCTGGAAGCCCTTTAATAAGTTCCCAGCACCAACTAATAAAGTGCAAACTCAGAGCCGTTCCCATCCTGGTCCCTGCCAGGACCCTCCCATCTACTTCCCTGCTTCCAGCCAGAGCTGGGGGATGTGATTTCAATCTGCTGTTCCCTCAAAAGATCTCCTGTGGTTCTGGTTCTACTGCCCCAAATGCCCCCGAAATTCCTTCCCTTGGTGAAAATCTTCAAGACCTAATTTTAATGCCACCTCCTCTCTGAGGCCTTTCCCGACCTTGGTTACAACCACGGCTCCTTCCTCTGGGCTTCTGCCATCGTAATAGCTAACCTTCCTCGAGTGCTTACTACAAACAGGCACTGAGCCTGGGGCTATATGCACATTATCTGACTGAATGTTCTCAGCAACTCTACCAAGGAGGTATTCTTACCAGCCCTGCTTTGTAGAAGAGGCGATCTGGCTCAGGGAGGATGAGAAACTTGCAAGTCACACAGAAGCCTAGCTTTAATCCCAAGCACACTGACTCCAGGTCTGCGCTCTTCCTGCTCGGCTGTACAGATCCTGGTGCCAGTGTGGAAGTCACCCTCCTCCTTTGCTGGGCATCCCAAGCCAGCTAGTCTTCCTACCTTCTAGCTCAGTCAATGACACCTCTGTCTCTCTGGTACCCAAGCCAGATATCCACCCTCTGTCCCCTGTCATCCCAGCCCCAAGGTCCCTGCACCTCTAAGATTTGGCTCTGGCATTTCTGGGAAGTTCTCCCCCATCTGACTTGGGTACCCATTCTTTGGGCTCCAACCTAGTGCCTAGTATAAGGCCTGGGACATGGTAGGAATCCAGTGTATGTTTGGGCATTGTTCCTTTATCTTCTTTGTGAGGACTTAGATCAGGGAAGAAGAATACATCTTCCAGAAAAACAGTGGCTACCATAATATACTATTTTTCATTTTACAGCCCTCTTTTTAGTGTGTCAGACTCAAGGGGGGATCCAATTAATCACTGAGTCCTGTCAGTTCTATCTTGCAAATCCACTTTCTTTCCGTCACCACTATCATCGCTCTAATTCAGTCCCCAGTCTCTTGCTGGTTTATAACCACCTTCTAAGCAACCTGCCGGCTTCCAGTGGTGTCCTCTCTAGTTTTGTACCAGAATCCAGTTCTAAAACATACAAATGACCTAGTCTGTCTTCTAACTCGACATCTGCAATGGTTTCCCAGTCTTTCCAATGAAATCCAAATCCTTGGACATACGTTATAAAACTCATCCTCCACTGCCCCCGCCAGCCATGCCACCTTCATTGACCAGTGCTCCTCGCCTGGACCTCACACTTCATCTACAATGCGAGGCAGGCCAGGCGCTTCTCCAGCTCCCGGCCTTGGCACAGACTGTTCCATCAGCTCCCTCCCTCCTCTTTACCTAGACGATATCTGCTCCCACTTCACACTCAGCTTAGATATCCCTTCCTCCAGGAAGCCTTCTCTGACCTTTAAGTTTAGGTTAGTTTTGAATGACTGACTCATTCATTCATGCATTCATTTTCACTGTACCTGCTGTTGTCTTTTTAATTGAAGTATAAGCTGAGTCAAGATTACATCATCCTGAGAGACAGGATTAACATGGCAGAATAGAAGGACTGGAGCTCAACTTCTCTCATAAAAACAACAAAATCAAATGCTGAGCAATCTTCAACCAAATGGACTGGAAACTTTCAAAAAGATATCCTACTCCAGAAGACAAAGAGGAGGCCACATCATGAGATAGGAGGGGCAATTACGTGATATAAGCAACCCCATACCTCCCAGGTGGGAAGCTCCACAGACTGGAAAGTAACTGTATCACAGAGATTCACCTATAGGACTGAGAATTCCGAACCCCACATCAGGTGCCCACACCTGGGGAACTGGCACTGGGAGAAAGACCACAGAGCATCTGGCATTGGAGGCCAGTGGGGCTTGTGTGCAGGAGCTCCATGGGATTGGAGGAAATGGAGACCCCATTCTTGAGAAGTGCACACAGACTTTCACATGCACTGGGTCCCAGGGCAAAGCAAAGTCTCCATAGGAACCTGGGTTGAACCCAAGTGCAGGTTTTAGAGGATCTCCTGGGAAAACCGGGGGTGACTGTGGCTTGTTGTGGGGAAAGGGAATTGGAGGCAAAGCTCTTGGGAATATTCATCAACCTGTGTTTCTCTTGAGATGGCCATTTTGGGAAAATCTGGCCCCACCCATCAGAGCTGAGAAGCCCCAGGCCAAACAATAATCCAGGTGGGATCACAGCCCCACCCATCAGTATACAGGCTGCCTAAAGACCCCTCAGGCACACAGCCACCTCTAATCTTGCCCAGAGACAAAGCCCTACCCACCAGTGAGCAGGCGCAAGTCCCTCCCATCAGCAAGCCTACAGCAAGCCCCCAAACCAACTTCAGCCACAGGGGAGGCATACACCAGAAGTAAAAGAGGTTTCAACTCTATTGTCTGCAAAAATGTTACCACACCAAAAACCTATAAAAATGAAAAGACAGAGAACTATAACTCAGATAAGGGAGAAAGAAGAAAAACGGCTAAGTGATCAGGATATTATCAGCCTCCCAGAAAAACACTTTAGACTGTTGATGCTGAAGATGTTGCAAGACATTGGAAACAAACTGGAGGCAAAGATTGATAATTTACAGGAAACACTGAGCAAAGAAATACAAGACATAAAACTTAAGCAAGAAGAGATGCAAAATACAATAACTGAAATAAAAAATTCATTAGAAGTATCCAACAGCAGACTACGGGAGGCAGAAGAATGAATAAGCAAGGTGGAGCACAGAGTAGACTAAATTACTAATGCGGAACAGAAAAGAGAAAAAAGATTGAAAAGAAATGAGGAGAGTCTCAGAGAACTCTGCGATAGTGTTAAACACACCAACATCTGTATTATAGGGGTGCCAGAGGGAGAAGAGAAAGAGGAAGGGACAGAAAAAAATATTCAAAGACATAATAGCCAAAAACTTCCCTAGTATGGGAAAGGAATCACTCACTCAAATCCAGGAAGCGCAACAAGTACCAGACAAAATAAACCCAAGGAGGAACACCCCGAGACACATATTAATCAAAATGACCAAAATTAAAGACAGAAAATATTGAAAGCAGCTAGGGAAAAGAAACAAAGGACATACAAGGGAACCCCAATAAGGTTATCAGCAGATTTTTCAGCTGAAACTCTGTAGGCCAGAAGGGAGTGGCATGATATACTTAGCATGATGAAAGGAAAAAACCTCCAACCAAGATTACATTACCCAGCAAGGCTCTCATTCAGATTTGAAGGAGAAATCAAAACCTTTACAGATAAGCAAAAGCTAAGAGATCTCTGCAACACTAAACCAGCTTTACAACAAATCCTAAAGTAACTTCTCTAGATAGAAAAGAAAAGGCCACAGCCAGAAACAAAACACCACAAATGACAAAGCTCAACAGTAGAGGCATATATACAGTAAAGATATTAAATCATCCATGCACAACTGTACTACCAAAATCAGAAATTGTGAGGAGGGTATAAATGCAGGACACTGGAGATGCACTTGCAGTTAAGAGACCAACAACTTAAAACAAACTTGTATATATATAGACTCCTATGTCAAAACATCAGCTTACTGCAAACCAAAAATCTGCAATTTATACACAAACAAATAAGAAAAATGAATTCAAATGCAACACTAAAGACAGTCATCAAATCACAAGAGCAGAGAATAAGAGAAGAAGGGAAGAAAAATGAACAACAGAAACAAATCCAAAACAATTTATAAAATGGCACTAAGAACATACATATCAATATTACCTTAAGTGTGTTTTTCTTTTGTCGTTTTAGGGCTGTACCCATGGCATATGGAGGGTCCCAGGCTAGGGGTGTAATTGGAGCTACAGCTACTGGCCTATACCACAGCCACAGCAACGCGGGATCCGAGCCATGTCTGCAACCTACACCACAGCTCACGGCAATGCCAGATCCTTAACCCACTGAGCAAGGCCAGGGATCGAACCTGCAACCTCATGGTTCCTAGTTGGATTCATTTCCACTGCACCACGACAGGAACTCCTAATTACTTTAAATGTTAATGGACTAAATGCCCCAACCAAAAGAGAGACTGGCTGAATGGATACAAAACAAGACCCATATATATGCTGTCTTCAAGAGACCCACTTCACTTCTTGAGACACATACAAATTGAAACTGAGAGGATGGAAGAAAACATTTCATGCAAATGGGAATCAGGAGAAAGCCGGAGTAGCAATACTCCTATCACACAAAATAGACTTTAAAATGAAGAATATTTTAAGAGACAAGGAAGGGCACTACATAATGATTAAAGGATTGATCCAAGAAGAAGATATAACAGTTTTAAATATCTATGCACCTAACATAGGATCACCACAATATATAAGGCAACTGTTAACAACCTTAAAAGGAGAAATCAACAACAACACAATCATAGTGGGGGACTTTAACACCCCACTTACAGCAATGGATAGATCATCCAGACAGAAAATCAATAAGGAAACATAGGCCCTGAATGAAGCATTAGATTAGATGGACTTAAGATATTTATAGGACATTCCATCCAAAAGCAACACAGAATACACATTCTTCTCAAGTGTTCATGGAACATTCTCTAAGATTGATCACATCCTGGGTTACAAATCAAGCTTTGGTAACCTTAAGAAAGTTGAAATCATATCAAGCATCTTTTCCAAACATAACACGTATATTACTGGAAATCAGCAATAAGAAACTGCAAAAAACACAAACACGTAGAGACTAAACAACATGCTACCAAACAAGCAATGGATCAACCAAGAAATCAAAGAGGAAATTAAAAAATACCTAGAAGCAAATGACAACAAAGATACAACACTCCAAAACCTCTGGGGATGCAGCAAAGGTAGTTCTAAGAGGAAAGTTTATAGCAATTCCATCCTAGCTCAGGAAATAAGAAAAAGCTCAAATAACCAACCTAATTTTACAGCTAAATCAGCTAGAGAGCGAAGAACTGACAGGACCTAAAGTTAGTAGAAGAAAAGAAATCATAAAGATCAGGGCAGAAATCAATGAAATAGAAATGAAGAAAACCAAAGAAAAGACCAATGAAACCAAAAGCTGCTTCTTTGAAAAGATCAACAAAATTGATAAACCCTTAGCTAAACTTAGCAAGAAAAAAAGAGAGAGGACTCAAATCAATAAAATTAGGAATGAAAGGAGAAGTAACAATGGACATGACAGAAATACAAAGGATCATAAAGGAATACTACATGAAACTATACACCAATAAAATGGAAAACCTAGAAGAAATGGACACATTCTTAGAAAAGTACAATCTTCCAAGACTAAACCAAGATGAAATAAAAAAGTTGAACGGACCAATCACAAGTTCTGAAATTGAACCTGTGATTAAAAAACTTCAGGAAACAAAATTCCAGGACCTGATGGATTCACAGGTGAATTCTATCAAACATTTAGAGAAGAGCTAACACCTATCCTTCTGAAACTCTTCCAAAAAAATTGCAGAGGAAGGGACACTCCCAAACTCATTCTATGAGGCCATCATCACCCTGATACCAAAACAGATAAAGATACCACAAAAAAAGAAAATTACAGGCCAATCTCACTGATGAACATAGACGCAAAAATCCTCAATGAAATACTAGCCAACCAAATCCAACAATACATTAAAAGGATTGTATATCACGATCAAGTGGGATTTATCCCAGGGGTGCAAGGATTCTTCAATATCCTCAAATCAATTAGCATGATACGCCACATTAACAAACTGAAGAATAAAAACTATATGATCCTCTCAATAGAGGCAAGGAAAGCCTTTGACAAAATCCAACACCCATTTCTGATAGAAACCCTTCAGAAAATGGACATAGAAGGAAGCTACCTCAACATAATAAAGGCCATCTATGACAAACCCAGGGCTTACATCATTCTCAACAGCAAAAAGCTGAAAGAATTTCTGCTGAGATCAGGAACAAAATAAGGCTGTCCACTCTCGCCACTACTATTCAACATAGTTCTGGAAGTCCTAGCCACAGCAATTAGAGAAGTAAAAAAATAAAAGGAATCCAAAGTGGAAAAGAAGAAGTAAAACTATCACTACTTGCAGATGACATGATACTATACCTAGAGAATACTAAAGACTCTACCAGAAAACTGTTAGACCTCATCAATGAATCTGGCAAAGTTGCAGGATACAAAATGAATACACAGAAATCAACTGCATTTCTATATACTAACCATGAAAGATCAGAAAGAGAAATCAGAGAAGCAATCCCGTTTACCACTGCATAAAAAAGAATCAAATACTTAGGAATAAACCTACCTAGAGACAGAAGACCTGTACTCTGAAAACTATAAGACGCTGATGAAAGAAATCAAGGATGACATGAACAGATGGAAAGACACACCATGCTCTTGGACTGGAAGAGTCAATACTATCAAAATGACTATACCACCCAAGGCAATCTACAGATTCAACGCAATCCCTATCAAATTACCAAGGACATTTTTCACAGAACTAGACCAAAATATTTTAAAGTTTGTTTGGAAGCACAGAAGACCCATAATAGCCTAAAAAAGAGAAATGGAGCTGGAGGAGTCAGGCTCCCTGACTTCAGACTATACTACAAAGCTACAGTCTTCAAAACTATGTGGTACTAGCACAAAGACAGAATATAGATCAGTGGAACTGAATAGAAAGCCCAGAATTAAACCCACACACCTACAGTCAACTCATCTATGACAAAGAGGGCAAGAATATACAATGGAGAAAAGACAGCCTCTTCAATAAGTGGTGCTGGGAAAACTGGACAGCCACATGTAAAAGAATGAAATTAGAACACTTCCTAACACCATACACAAAAATAAATTCAAAATGGATTAAAGACCTAGATATAAGACCAGATACTATAAAACCCTTAGAGGGAAACAGAGGCCCAACAAACTCTGACATAAACCACAGCAACATCTTCTCAGACCCACCTGTTAGAGTCATGACAATAAAAAGAAAAATAAACAAATGGGACTTCATTAAACTTAAAAGTTTCTGCACAGCAAAGGAAACCCTAAACAAAACGAAAAGACGACCCACAGAATGGGAGAAAATATTTGCAAATTAATCGACTGACAAGGGATTAATCTCCAAAATTTACAAGCACCTCTTACAGCTCAATACCAGAAAAAACAAACAAACCCGTCAAAAAATGGGCAGAAGATCTAAACAGACAATTCTCCAAAGAAGACATACAGATGGCCAAAACACACATGAAAAGACATTCAGTATCACTCATTATTAGAGAAATGCAAATCAAAACCACTATGAGGTACCACCTTACACCAGCCAGAATGGCCATCACCAAAAAGTCTACAAACAATAAGTGCTGGAGAGGGTGTGGAGAAAAAGGAACCCTATTACACTGTTGGTGGGAATGCAAATTGGTGCAACCACTGTGGAAAACAGTATGGAGTTTCCTCAGAAAACTAAAAGTAGATTTACCATTTGATCCAGCAATCCCACTCCTGGGCATCTATCCAGAGAAAACCATGACTCTAAAAGACACATGTACTCCAATGTTCATGGCAGCACTCTATACAATAGCCAAGACATGGGAACAACCTAAATGTCCATTGACAGAGGAGTGAATAGGGAAGATGTGGTACTTATACACAATGGAATATTACTCAGCCATTAAAAGGAAAGAAATAATGACATTTGCACCAACATGGATGGACCCAGAAATTATCATACTAAGTGAAGTCAGTCAGACAATGAGACACCAACATCAAATGCTATCACTTACATGTGGAATCTAAAAAAAGGACACAATGAACTTTTTTGCAGAACAGATACTGACTCACAGACTTTGAAAAACTTATGGGTTCCAAATGAGACAGGCTGGGGGGTGGGAGCATACACTGAGAGTTTGGGTTGGAAATGCTATAAAAATTTGGTTGTGATGATTGTTGTACACCTATAAATGTAATAAAAAAAGAACTAAAACAAACAAAAAAAGAGAATGAAGTATAAACTGACCTACAACAACATGTTAGTTCCAGGTGTACAATACAGTGATTCAATATTTCTAACATTATAAAATAATTGTCTTGTTATCCCCGTCACCATACAAAGTTATTCTCACATTATTGACTATATTCCCCATGCTGTCCGTTTCATCCCTATGACTCATTTATTCTGTACTGGAAGTTGTACCTCTTAATCTCCCTCACTTATTTCACTCCTCCTCCCTAGCCCCCTCCCCTCTGGCAACCACCTGTTTGTTCTCTGTATCTGTTTTATTTTTGTTCATCTGTTTTGTTTTTTTAGGTTCCATATATAAGTGAAATCATATAATTTTTGTCTTTCTTTGACTTCACTTAGCATAATACCCTCTAGGTCCATTCATATTGCTGTGGATAACAATATTTCACTTTTTTTTTTAATGGCCACATCTGTGGCATATGGAAGTTCTGGGGCCAGGGACTGAAACCAAGCTGCAGCTGTTGCAACAATGGATCCTTTAACTCAGGACAGAGACTGAACTTCTTGCAGTCAGATTTTTTTTTTTTTCTTTTTAGGGCTGCATCTGAGGCATATGGAGGTTCCCAGGCTAGGGGTCTAACAGGAGCTGTAGCCGCCGGCCATAGCCACAGCCACAGCAATGCAGAATTCAAGCCACGTCTGAAATCTGCACCACAGCTCACGGCAACGCCGGACCCTTAACATGCTCAGCGATGCCAGGGATCGAACCCACAACCTCATGGTTCCTAGTCGGATTCGTTAACAACTGAGCCACAATGGGAACTCCCATACAGCTGGATTCTTAACCCACTGCACCACAGTGGGAACTCTAAGATTTCATTTTTTAAAATGGCTGATTAGTGTGTGTGTGTGTGTGTGTGTGTGTGTGTATATATATATATATATATATATATGCCACATCTTCTTTATCCATTCACCTACTGATGGACACTTAGGTTGCTTCTGTATCTGGTCTACTGTGAATAATGTTGCAGTGAACAGAAGGATGCATGTATCTTTTCAAATTAGTGCTTCATTCCCCACAGAAAAATACCCAGAAGTGGAATTACTAGATCACATGGGATTCTATTTTTAAATTTTTGAGGAACCTCCAAAACATCTTTCACAGTGGCTCTACCAATTAGCATTCCAACCCAGAGTGCACCAGGGTTCCCTTTTCTCCACATCCTCGCCAATACCTGCTATTTGTTGGTTAGATGCTTTCTTCTGCACCCCCATGGAATCCTCCACTTCCTCTGCGCTGAACCTTATAACACTCTACTTATTAGTAGATCGGGAGACCTTTAACTTATAAAGGTAGACTGGATTATTGTTCTCAGTTCTTTAATCTCTCCTCTACTAGCATCAGACCTCCATACCCTTTGCCATGTCTCCTGCTAGAGTAGGTGGCTTTATTTCGCTACCCCACTGAACTTGGGCTTGGCTATAAGGCTTGCCTGCCGATGAAATATCAGCAAGCATGGCATGAGCTGAGCCTTCAGGTTTAGCTTGCGTTCTCATGCTTCTGCTATCTGCCTTGAGGAGCGTATGTGCAGGATTTGCAGTGTGTGAAGCAGACCTGAATCAAACTCTCTTCCTGCAGAGAAAGAGCCCCCACCCCCATCTTGCTGGAGCTGACCTATGAGCAAGAAAAAAAAAATTTTATTCTTGTAAGCCATTAAGAATCTGTTTGTTAACACAGAATTACTGGAGCAGAAATTTTTCTAATACAAGTTAGACCACAAGCTCCACGTGGGCAAGAAAGAACAGCATGGAAAGCACCTAGCATAGGGCTCGCCATATTGTAGGCGCTCAATAAATATCCGTTTATTCAGATGAATAATATTGGCTAGCAACGTGCCTATCTCCCTGGCTGACATGAGAATTTCTTAAGGCCAAGAATGGCATCTGATTTCTCTCAGTATCACCTAGTTATCTCACTTCCCACATTGGGGTCTTGGTAGATATTCAATAAATATTTGTTGAAATTAAATAAATTGAATTTTGTGGGCTGACTTGGGAATCAGTCCTTAATTTATGACATTGTTTCTATGGAAAAATGCAGTCTGAGTGCCAAACAAACTTGCAAATGAACTTTTGGAACCTCATCCGTGCATTGGTTCAGGATTGCCAGTTTTGTGGAAATCCATAACTGAACACATGTGCTATGCTTTGCAATATGGGAGAAACTGAGAAGCTGCTTCCAAACCCAAGATATTCAGCCTGCAAAAATTCACTTTCCACCCACACAGACAAATTCAGCATAGGTTGGATTTGAGGTTCCAACAATAAAATACTAGACTTTTCAGAGCCCATTGTTTATCTAATTGCTTTTTATCTGCTTAGACTGGATGCCTACTCTTAACACCCAATCAAAAGGAAGTGAGGACCATTTTCTCGCAGCCCCCCCCCACAACAATTCCACTTTCTAGACTCGTAAGCAAGAAAGCTCAACCTTCTCAACAGAGAAAATAAATTATTTTTCTAAATAAATCTGTGACATTTAAAATAAACACAGTGGGATGCTCTACAGTTATAAGAAAACATCCCCCTTTAGAATTCCTAATTTTGAATGGTACTGGGAGCTTAACATGAGTCACGGGTCTGAGGCTTAGTTTTACTTCATCTTAGGCCAGAACCAAGCCAGTTCGAAACCGACATGGCTAGGAAGGGCCATCAGTCCACAAATCCGGAATGTTTTATCACACTGAACGCACAAGCTTCTGCCTGCCATTAGTAGACTTTCCCAACTACTCAATCCATTCCATTCATTTAACATCTATCTTCTGAGTACCTACTATGCACCAGGCACTGCTCTAGATTCTGGGGATATAGTCATAAACAAGACGAGGCCCCCATGCCATTTACATTTTAATAAAGAAAGAGGCAGAGAAATATGATCACTCCAGAAAGTGTTGGGGCCAGGAAGAAAATAAAACAGTGATGTCACTGTGAGTGAGGTGAGGCTATGTCAGGCTGCATACCTGGGAGGAGAGATATTTCTACTTAGCTGCATACTAAAACCTGATGATTAAGAACGAGGCAGTCTGGAGTTACCATCATGGGTCAGTGGTTAATGAACCCAGCTAGCAGCCACAACAATAAGAGTTCGATACCTGGCCTTGCTCTGTGGGTTACGGATCCAATGTGGCTGTGAGGTGTGGTGTAGGTTGAGGACACAGCTTGGATCCTGTGTGTTGTGGCTATGGCATAGGCTGGTGATTTCAGATCTGATTCGACCCCTAGCGTGGAAACCTCCATATGCCACGGGTGTGGCCCTAAAGAGACAAAAGACAAAAAAAAAAAAAAAAAAAAAGAATGAGTCAGACATGGAAAGATCTGGGGAAGAATTTCCAGACAGAAAACAGCAAGTGCAAAGTCCCTGAGGCAGGAACAAGCTGGTGTGGCTGGGGTTGAGTGAACGAAGGAGAGAGTGCTATCAGAGGTATGAGAAACAACCAAGGGCCCGACCCTGGGAAGCCCTGGATGCAGGCCCTGGGATCAAGGAAGTCAGACTGAATTCTACAACGGAAGCCAGTGGAGGTTTTTAAGCTGGGGGATGAAATGATCTGGCTTAGATCTTTAAAAGATCACTCCTCTTGGAAAGTATTGGAACAGGGGTGAGGGAACAGGAGTAGAACCGGGGAAGCAGTGAGCAGGCTTCTGTAGCAGGCTGGAATTCCTTCAACATGTCCCATCATCAGTAAAAAGCCCTGATGTCTTCGATTTCCCCGACTGTTCCCTTCACCAACATGTTCTTATTAAAACCAGGCTCTCCCTGGGGTACTGCTTCCCTGCAGCCCACGCAAGGTGGGCTGGCCGCTTCTTCTCTCTACATGGGGTCCTACTTGTGTCTTACTGCCTCTTCTGGATGAGTCTTCATTGTTCCCATAGTCCTTCCTGGGGACTAGCCCATCCAACACTCTAACCCTCAGTTCCCTATCCTCTCTACCGCTGATTTTCTCCTCCGTCCTACTTTCAGCTACCCACTCAGATCCCAGACCTTGCCAGTACCAGTAACTGCCCCATCCATGATCTTAACTTCAAGCTTCCCATAGTCTGACCACTACCTACCCCTTCTCGAGTTTCCCCAGGTCCAACAATCTAAAACTCCAACCCAAACAACCTCCACTGCACAGATCTGGCTACCTTTTCACATTCCTCCCTCCACTCGTGTCCTCGCTTCCCTTCTTAGAGCCCGCTTCCGGCTTGGAGCCCAGGGTCCACTATGCTAAGGAGTCACATCCACAGCCATATCCTCGTCCATCCCTTGCAGGCACCCTCAGCACCTGGACCCCCACTTTCCCATCTTGATGTATTTCTAGGCAAAGCCCCGTCTCTGGTTAAGTCTAACTCTCCCCTACCCTCCCCTACCCTCCCACGATACCCGCGAAGCCAAACATGGCTTGGGAAAGCAAATCCTTGCTTACTGGTCTCATTCCAAAGGCAAGGCCACCGACTCTAAGTGGGTTCTGATGCTCTCTGGTGATCATTCTCCATTTCCCAGCTTCATTCTCTCTCTCCCACTCGGTTTCATACCTTCTCTCTCTTCTCCCTTCAAACATCCAGGGCTTCCTCCCTCATCTTACGTTGTTACTGAAAGTCATGTAAAGCCGCATGAAAAGACACTGCACGTGCTTCCACCACCCACCTGCTCCCGAGGGCATGTTCTTCACCTTCCCTCCCATGACCAAGGATGAAGTGTCCTGCGCTCCTGGCCCCCCTTCACTGGCAAGCGAGATCACGTTTTCTTTCATCCGCTGAAAGACAACACCCCACAACTCTCTTTTCTCTCTCCTGCATCATCAGTTTCTCCCTCTCTATTGGAACTTTCCCAACAGCACAAAAATGCACTGTTATTTCACATATCTTAAAAAAAAAAAAAAAAGCTCTCTGGACTCCACTTTCTCCTCCAATATCTGCTTCATTTTTCTGTTGTCTTTCTCAACAAAGCTCCATGAAAGGGTTGTCTCTGCTCTGTCCCCTTCTCATGTTCTCTTACAGCCTCACCACTACTTCGACAAACTGCCCTTATCACAGTCACCAGTCAGCGCCTGCCAAGGCCAGTGGATCCGTTCTCCTCTGCTCTTACCTGACCGCTCATCGTGATCTGCACAGTGGACCACTCCCTCCCCCTTTCTTCCCAGAAGGCCACCTTTGTTTTCCTTCTTCCCCTTCTACTTGTTCCCTCCCTATTTCTGTTTCTTCTCCATCTCCCTGAGCCCTAAACACTGCACTGCCTCAATGCTCGGTTCTCTAACTATGCTTCTCCTCAGTCTATGTGCCCTCCCTCATTTGCTCTTAAGACTCCATGACATACCATCTGAACATTGCTAATCCCCAAATTCATATCACTAGCTCCAACATCTCCTGTCAATGCCAGACCTGTGTTGGCCAATATAGTAGCCACCAGTTATGCGTGGCTATTTAATCACCACCATCTCCACCGCTGTCACTGAATTAACTCCTGCATGGAGCAAATACAGACACAGAACCTACATAAATGAAATGGATCAGAAATATTATGGCACAATTGCTTAGTGGGTGTGCGGCGATGCAGTGCTGTTCATGATCAGTTAATTTCTTCAACTCTAGTCTTGGGCCAGAGACAAGAAGAAAACGTTCCTATCCAATTACAATTATTCATGAGAACCTTCCTGGCCCTGCTTCTTTTGTCTGCCGGTGATTCTGAGGGAAACAGCCTGGTAAGGAAGCTCAGCAAAAGGCAAGGGCAATTATGCGTCTTGCTGTATCTCAGCTTCTGACTTCCTCCATCAACTCTTAATTAATTCCATGCCCATATTTTTAGTTTGTTTCCTGAACCTCTTGCTTATATTGTATTTTCCCCTCTCTCCCTTCACTGCTCTTGCCTTCTCCCCCAAAGGCTCCCCGATTCTCTCCCCAGTCTTCTTTTCTTTCCCCAAATTGCCCCTTGATTAGCCTTCAGCTTCTCTGCCCTGTTCTACTCTTTCTTATCCTTTTTCACCTTTAAAAACTGAAAGCACCAAACTGACAGACACTGTTATGGTTTTTTTTTTTCCCCCTCCTGCCTGAGCTGCAGCTCAGGCTCTTTCCTCCTTGCTTCTATAGCGAGAGTACTGGGTTGCCATGGCAACAGCGAATCCAACCAGGCCGGTCCCAGCAACGCTGGGAGCTGCCATGGTGAGGACGCCGCTACAAGTCGCCCTGAGCCTAGATGGGTCGTGAACATCGTAATTCAAGCCCGGGCTGGGCAGATTCTGCCCGGAGACTGCAACTGCACATCAGGCCTGTGCACAGCTGTACCGCGCATCAGGAGACAACAACATCAATAATCAGGCTTCCAAGGAGCCCACCAAATACGCGACATCATGAAGATGCATTGGAAAATTTTCAAACATGCCTATTTTTTCATCTCCTCTGAAGGACAACGTTTCACCTCTCCCTCGAGTCTTAGCAAACTCTGCACAAAGTAAAAGCCAAACTGACAGCTCCAGCTTCCCCGCCTCTGCCCCCTCACACCATCCCCAGGTTAGGGACCCCTCAGTGGTCCAGGTCCAACGACTCAGTAGCCCTGACAGGGCTGGGAACATCCCCGGGAATTCACTGGGATTACACAAGTGATATTTTAGGCGGCACAAAGATCAGTTCCCCCAGATCACTGGAACGGATCCTTAAAGTAGGGCAACAAGTGTGCAGCCGCATGACACTGTCTCAGAATCGCGGGCTGGTGAGAAAGAACGCAGGAAATACCTTTGTAGCGAATGGCACCAACCGCAGTGAGGGTCTGTGGCCGCTAAACACTCCGAACAGGATTTATGTTTACTGCAGTTCGCAACACGAATTCTCCTCACCTAAAAATAAAGATGACGGCAGTTCAGACCGAATTATAAGCAACACCAGAAAAACTACAACACCTTATCTGATGAAGGGCCACGAAGAGACATTTATCAATTCAAACGCTGAGCATCTGTGTAATGACACTGGGCAGTGGTTCTCAAGTTCTAGGGTATGAACCACCTGGGGGGCCTTACAAAGGGCAGAGTCCCAGACCCCCTGCTGCAGAGACTCTAGCTGAGTAAGTCTGGAGGGTGGGGTTGGGAGGCTAGGAATCTATTTTTAAGAGCTCTCACAAGTGAGTCTGATACACAGTCAGGTTTCTGATCTGTGAATAGTGATTTCCAAGGATCACAGAATCAGGTCACCTGTTTTCCAGACAGTGACAGTCAGCGGCACCTTGGAGATGAGCGTCTAGGGGCTGCAACAAGCCCTGACCTGGGAGTGTGAACAAGAGGTTGGCACAAGAGGTTGGTGAGGGGTAACCCATCACCTCTGTTCCTGACCCACTTGCTCACAATCCCTCCACTGGACTTGATAATGAGGGAATGACGGGGAGTTTCCCAGTCTTTCCTGGCCCCTAAAGCTGTCTCTTGCCGTTGTCAGGAAACAGCGGCTCCCAGCATGGGCAGCCGTGCTGGGCAGACCCAGGCCCTGGGGGGGGGGGGGTCAAGGAGGACCTGAGTCTCACACAGCGTGTTTTCTGCAGCCCAAATCTCACAGCAGGTAGTCAGGAAACCTGTGGAATCCATTAAGCCAGGAAGTTAGGCATCCTGGGAAGTAAAATAACTTTTTAAAGTGGTTGGAGACATGGAGAGTTGTAAGCAGTGGTTTGTCGGAGTTCCCGTCATGGCTCAGCGGTTACTGAGTCCAACTAGCATCCGTGAGGATGCGGGTTCGATCCCTGGCCTCTCTCAGTGGGTTAAGGATACAGCGTTGCCGTGAGCTGTGGTGTAGGTTGCAGATGCGGCTTGGATCCTGCGTTGCTGTGGCTGGGGTGTAGTCTGGCGGCTACAGCTCTGATTGGACGCCTAGCTTGGGAACCTCCATATGCCATGCATGGGTGTGGCCCCAAAGACCAAAAAAAAAGTGGTTTGTGAGAAAAGCCGGGCTGTCTTGAGGAGTACCTTTGGATTATCAGCTGACTTCATGGAGGATAACCGCGCTCAACATCTCACAGCCCTCCTGCTGCTGACAGATGCGGAGGGGGGACCACCAGCCTGAGCCAGAATTAACCAGAATGTGGAATTTCCTTGTAGCTCACAGAACATCCTGTCATTCCGGAGCACTTTCACAAATGTCGTGTCATCTCTCTAAACTTGTTTGCTTACCTGTGAGATGGTGATGGTACGGATTTTTCACAGGGTTATTACCAACACGGCCTGGCACGTAATAAACACTCAAGCAATGTTGGCTGTGGCTTCTATGTGAGCGAAAGCTTCCACAGTCACGCAAACACATGAAACCTCACACGGAAAAAGCAAGCGAGGTTTCCTTAGCACAAGGCTTCTGAGAGCCTTTGAATATTCCATTAGGATATGCCAGGAGAGATATAGTAACATCTGCTCCTAGGACCACTTTTGCTTAGAACATTTAGTGGAAAAATGAGAACTACTCTACAATGCACCTAAGCACACAAACATGTAACATGTAAAAGAAAGGACACCATAAATACTAATTGGACCCACTTCTCTAGGTTAACACATTTTAGGTGTTACTCCACAGAAAAGCATAGATTTTCACAGAGCTGCTTTTAATGACAAAGCAGTCTATGGATGTACCAGGGTATTTTAATCTGGCAGTTACTCTCTCCCCAAGAGTCAAGAAAAGGACCTTCCTTAGGTTTTGCATCTCTAGGGCTTACATGGCTCAACCAGAGAACCAGAGTCTTACTAACAGGATCTCTAGCAGTAAATCTAAGTGAAGAAAGTAAGAATAACCAGCTTTGACACCCAGGTTTTGAATGAACAGACCAGAACTCTTCATCTTCAGAAGGTGAGGCCCTATCAACTCTTGGTGGCCCTCACTGTGGTTCTCAGCCTACGGACTCTGGTTCTGCAAGAGGCAGTAATGAGGATTTATGGGCTACTTGCAATGCTTCCAAAAGCTAAATGGAAAAACATGCACAGATTAAGCCAGGCTGCAAGTGTCTTTGCGTTCGACTGGAATTTTATCAGCTCCGAGGGGTAGCACAGCCAGTGCTCTGAGTGGCCATGGTGAGATGCCCTTGATAAATAAAGCCTGACGATGGGAATTGTTACTTAATAAATGCAGTTTGTTGAGTAGACAAAAATCTTTCAGATATGAGAACCCTGGGGAGGAAATATAATAGTCAGTGTTTAAATGTTGAAGCAAGCTGGCCAAAAAGGTTCTGTGTGGTAAAGAACTGGTTTACAAAAGCATATGAGATCTAATGGCCATCTCAACGAGGTCATTTTGAATAACTGACTTTTCAACATGCAAAGGACAATATGGGGCTTTTTTAGGAATATCAGAAACTAAAAAGTGCTTACACAACTTCTCTGTGGCTCTGACAGCCATGTGGAGATTGATGTCAGTGCTATTCTCCTTAGAATGATTGAGAGGAGAAGAATGGAAAATGCGGGCAGGCTAAGGGCACCTACCACACCCATTATATAATTTTGAAGTCTCACTCACCTTCTTCGCATTTTGTACATTCAAATGGTCACGGGTCAAAACAACCATGCCTGCACCGCTTGTTTGACTTTCACAAATTTGGGGTTTGATCTCACTTACCATGTGCTTTAAGCTTTAAGATCAGAGTAGAATTTAAGTCCTAGCTCTGACAAGGCCCAACCTATATATTTCCTTGATCAAGATATTTGAACTTCCCGAGCCCTAGATTCCTCATACGTAAAACAAGGGCAATTTTTTTTCTCTCATAAGATTACGAACATATTTCTTTAACGTTGTCTATTATACTTTAAGGTGTGTCTGTGTGTGTGTGTGTGTGTGTGTGTGTGTGTGTGCACGAACAACTCTATACATCTAGAGAGACCCTATTTGCAATAGTAACAAGCACGTAGTAGGGACTCAAGAAAAATTAGTTCCCTTCCCACTTCCCTTGGTGAAAGCACTTTGTAAAAAGGAAGACAATGTAAAAAGGCACGCTTTTTATTTCAGCAAGCAGAAGCAAGAAGAAAAACTAAAACAGCCAGATAAATTAAGAGAGGGAGGATGCGTGCCATATATTTCCTGGTTCATGAATGTGTATGAGACTGTGGCCTGATATTAACCCCAAATCCCAAAGCCAGTCCCACTGGGTATACTCATAAATGCAGCTAACCGTTCAATGCCCACGTGATAAATGTGTAAATTCAGTTACCTTGCTGATTATGCACCCATTTGCAAGCACACCCTTCTCTGAAAAACTTGGCATTGGAAATATAGGCAATAATAAATTTGTCTAAATAGGTAATATTTCTTGCTTACTTACTGACAGTAAGGTTTTTAATTCCATGCCTGGGAACCACTGCGGGTCTTTGGAAGCCTGCAGCAGTGTTTAAACTCTGTAGTTCAAAGTAAAAGCTTCACTAATGGATAATGACGTTAATTAAACGATTTGTATTCATAAGACAGAAACAGTAACTAGTATTTCTACCTACCTCTTTTCCGGCTGTTAGATAGATGTAGATATTCTTCTCAGGATGAGGAACGAGTTTGTAGAAAACAGGTGTTTCTTCTTTAATTTCATAGATAACTTCTGGACAATTTGAAGTCCAATTCTCACCAAGAATAACCTATTTTTTAAAAAAGAAATATAACTTCTATTAAATTCTTTGAACTGTCGGGTGGCAATCCTAAGACTGGATCCCTTCCTTCCTCACTATGTGTGTTGGCTAAGGTACCATGTTTTCATCATCCTCTCATGTCTCAGCCTTCAACAAGGCTGGTTATAACAAGTGTGGTATGTAGGGGATGAAGTCAAGCACAAAAAGCCACTCTTCTGTGCTGGGGCAGTGTCTCAGATGTGGAAGCTCACTGTCCACAATTCCGGACCATGTCTGTCCTTATGAGAAGCTGCAAGCGACAGCTTCACCAGTGCTATGCCAAGTGATCTTAAAAATAAAGGGAGATAGCTCAATGGATATTCACAGGGGTTACTCTGATTCTCCTATATGGTTCTACATGGTTACGCTTTTTAACCAAAGTAACCAGGATGACTTAACAGGCCTAAATGAGGAGTTATGTCTTGATATATAAAACAGAAGTAAGTGTGGCTTTGAAATTGGACACGCCTGAGTTCCACTCAACTTTAGTCAAAAAGCATCACTGAACATCCACTGTATGTATCTGGCACATAATAGGTGTTTGGAAAATGGCAGTGAACCAACAATGGGGAAATGCTGCCCTTATAGAACTTATATTTGTGTGTGGGGGTGGGTAGGGGGAGCATAATGCTAGATAATTAACAATAAATAAATTACAAAATGTGTTAGCTGGACCTACTGTATAGCATAGGGAACTATAGTCAATATTTTGTAATAACCTATAATGGAAAAGAGTCTGAAAAAGTATACATTGACTACATACACAAAATACAAATTATATATATGTGTGTGTGTATACACACACACACACGTACATACATATACACAAACTGGGAATTCCCATCATGGCACAGCAGAAAAGAATCCAACTAGGAACCGTGAGGTTGCAGGTTCGATCCCTGGCCTCACTCAGTGGGTTAAGGATCTGGCATTGCCATGAGCTGTGGTGTAGGTCAGACGTGGCTCGGATCCTGTGTGGCTGTGGCTGTGGTGCAGGCCGGCAGCTGTAGCTCTGATTGGACCCCTAGCCTAGGAACCTCCATATGCCACAGGCGTGGCCCTAAAAAGCAAAATAAATACATACACACATACATATAAACTTGCCCATGAAATATATACATATACACACACACAACTGAATCATTTTGCTGTACATCAGAAGCTAGCCCAACACTGTTAATCAACTATACATCAGTTAAAAATTTTTTTTAAATGTTAGCAGGGTGAAAATAAAGTGGGGTAAAGAGATGAGGACGTGTGTTCATTGTAGGTTTCATTGAGAAGGTGATGTCTATTTAGAGACTTGCAGGAGGTGCTGGAGTGAGTCATTTAGTTATCTGGATGACGCATACTTTTAGAAGAGTGACCCACTGGTGCAAAGGCCCTAAAAGGAGGTTAGACTAGTATGGCTTGACTGGAGAAAGCAGGGTAGAGAGGAGTGGGCGGCACCTTAATGGGGGGATTGTATTGGTTCTTGCTGGCCCACGTAAAGTTTTTCCCCCTTACTCAAGGTAAGAGATGAGGAGCCACTGCAGGGCTTTGAACAGAAGAGCGACCCGGGAGAGGGCAGGGCTTGTGGCACGGGTGTGAAGCCTCCTCAGGAGACTATTAACCTAATCCTGGAGAAATATAAGGGTAGCTGGGTCTCAGATTTGCCTCCTAGCTCTACCCTTTAAGTAGAGTACTACTCTGAGCTGGTAACTTACTTCACCTCCCTGGGCCTCAATCTCCTCATCTCTAAAATGGGACTAATAATGCCTTCCTCACACACAGTTGTTGTAGGATCAAATGAGAATGACAACAAGGTTTAGCACATAATCAATACTCAGTCGATAATAATCTCTTACTAGATTGCAAGCTCCTTCTGCGTAGGGAAGGAGCTGTCTTAATTATCTCTGTAACTGCCCCTCTGCCCCCAAACAATACAATGCTTTGGAAAGTGAAGACATTCAATATTTTGTCAGTTTGAAACCATCCAGATATAATATCTATATTCACATCACTACCCCTGTAGGCATCAGTTACATTGGGCATATATGATCTGAAAAGAAAAAACTGGCCCACGAGAGATTCTTTTCAAAGTCTACATTCACATGGCTTTTGAGCAGTAGCATGCCTGTACCACTTATCCCGGTGGCGAGCACGTATCTGCTATTTAATCAGAGGCTCTATATCAGTTTGGCCCATGGAGCATCATCCTGCATGTGCCCCTGGTCCCAGGATCTGGGCTTGTCCTGTGATGGTGACTTTCCTTCCATCATCTGCTCTGAGTCAAACCCAGGTGGAGTCGGTGCAAGTAGTAGCTCACTAGGAGCCCCTGAACTACTCAGTTCAACGACAGCTCTGTAAAATCACTGTAACTAAATATTCTAAGTACGGCGTTTAAAAAAGCAAGAGAAGCAGTTAGGTCCCAAGGGAGGTGGGTAAGGTCTGTGGCCCAAGTTGTATAAAAATGACACTAGGAGTTCCTATTATGGCTCAGTGGGTTAAGAATCCAATGTAGCCTTCATGAGGATGGAGTTCGATCCCTGGCCTCGCTCAGTGTGTTAAGGATCCAGCATTGCTGTGAGCTGCAGTATAGGTCAAAGATGTGGCTCAGACCCGGTGTTGCCATGGCTGTGGTGTAGGCCATCAGCTGCAGCCCCAAATGGACCTCTAGCCTGGGAACTTCCATATGCTGTAGGTGTGGCCAATCAATCAATAAATAAATTTTAAAAATAAGATAAATAAATATGACTCTGTAACTGCACCGTCCAATATGGCAGCCACTAACCACATATGTTTGTTTGTTTATTGGCTATACCCACAGCATGTGGAAGTTCCCAGGCCAGGAACTGAACCTGTGCCACAGAAGCAACCAGAGGTGCAGCAGTGACAACGCTGGATCCTTCACCCACTGCACCAGGGACTCCAGCTATTTAAATTTAAATTAAAAATTCACTTCCTCAGCCACACTAGTTACATTTCAAGTGCTCACTAGCCACAAACGGCTGGGGGCTACCATATTGTGAGTGCAGCTATAGAATATCTCCATCATTGTGGAAAGTCCTCTTAGAGAACACTGGCCTGCAGAAAACCATGAGCAAAGAGAGACATCGGGTAGGCCCTGACCAAGGGTGGACTTGCTGGCTTCCTGTCTTCCCATGTCTAATTCACATTCTTTATTGGTCAGCTCAGATTCAAACAGCTGATCTGGTTCTAGAAGGTGGTTGTATACAGGAGGGGAGAAGGAAGCCAGGTTAAAGTAAAAATAAGATTGATAGAAACATTCTCAAGTGAGGCTCAGGAGAAGAAAGGCTTCTGCTCAGATCTCTTTTGATAAATTCATTCCGTTAAAACACTATTTGGCAGAAAGAAACACCTATGAAGCATTCTTGCCAATAAAGTTGAAGCTGAATCTGATCAAGCCTTTAGTGCTAACTTGCATTCAGCATTAAGAAACAGAGGGGTAGAGGAACAAGCTAAATGGCAACCAGAGGAAGCAAACAGCTAAATCCACAATGTAAGCCATCCAACAGGACAACACACTTCCTTTCCTCAAAAAGTCAATGGAGGTAAATCAAAGGATAGTAAGAGGCCTCACAGATGAAGAGAAACCACCACCTCAATGTCATTTAAAGACCTTGCTCAGATACCGATTTTCATAAAAACCATTTTAAAAGACATTCTTGAACCAATTAGAGAACTTTAGTCGTATGGACTTAATATTAGGTAATTCTAAAGAATTACTGATAATTATGTTGGTAGTGATGATAGTACTATGGTTATTCAAGGAAACGATCATAGTGGGAGTTCAGCAGCAATGAACCCAACTAGTATCCATGGGGACGCGGGTTCAATTCCTGGCCTCACTCAGTGGTTTAAGGATCCAGCATTGCTGTGAGCCATGGTGTAAGTTGCAGACTCGGCACAAATCTGGCATTGCTGTGACTGTGGCGAAGGCCGGTGGCTGCAGCTCTGATTTGACCCCTAGCCTGGGAACTTCCATATGCTGTGGGTGTGGCCCTAAAAAGCAAAGCAACAACAACAAAACCCACAGTTTTTTAGAAATAAAGGAACATGAAATATATAGGGGTGAAATGACATGGTATCTGGGATTTGTCTTAAAATTTAAAAGTAAATAAAAAACATAATTTAACCATTTGTCCATTTTAAGTCAGTTAGGAGCTGCACTGCAGTTGCTTTTTGGAGCTTATTTTATTTACTTTTGGAGCACAGTGGGTACAGACAGGCAGGAGCTGGAAAGATCTTGTTGGGGCAATACAGATTTATTTACTTGACACCTTGGAGATGAGGCATCAGTACTCTCTCTGGAATTCTGAATTATGGCAGGGAAGCCTTTCTTGCTTGCTTTTTTTTTCTCTTTAAACTACCAAAGTACACTGTGTGCTAGGATTTGCCAGCCACTTTCCTGAACAAGCAGCCTTGAGTGGCCAACACTGAAGTTTGTTCTAGTAACTACAGACACCGGGATTAAATGGGTTTCCTTCACTGATGGTGGGAGTGGGACTTCTCTGGAAGGTCATTTGGCATTATCTATCAAAATTATAAAGCACATACCCTTAGACCCCACAGTCTCTCATATATATGGGAAATGATTTAAATCATGGATACTCATTGCAGCATCATATATTATAATAAGACTGAAACAACCGAAACGTCCAACACTAAGGACCTGATTAATTAAACTACAGTGCAAACAACGGAATACTGTTTAGCAGTAAAAAGAATTAGAAAGTTCTTTATGTATTACACGTCATGTTTAATATGTTATATTAAATGTGCACATAATGTATGTATACATGTATATGTACATGCACAACATGTGTGCAATAAAAGGGGAGAAAGAGTATCTTCCCCTTTTTGCTTATAGACAGATATAAAATCTCTCTGGAAGGCTGCCCAAGAAATTGTCATCATTGGTTACACTAGAAGTCAGGAATGGGTGACTTTTACTGCAGGTTTTCCTGGTTCTTTTTTTGAGTTTTGAACAATGTCAATATATTGCCTTAAAAAATAAATGCACACAATTTAAATTTTAAAGGTGTTTGAGGTTGAGTGAGTCAAATGTTTTTTCTTTTTGCTACGTTATGCAGAAAATTATCTCCAGAGCCCCAAGGAAGTGTCCATTTTCATCACCTTTTAAATTTTAAAGCAACATGCTACTCAGAGGGACTGGGGTCTCTCTCAGATGACTCCAGGACGGGAGCGAGAAGGCTCTCCGGATTTCTATTAATATCACCTCGGACCCCACCCATCCCCACCCGCACAGCCCAGCCAGCCCAGCACAGGGGCACCGATGGATCACTTAGATCTTCTAACTGCAAAAGTCATGTCAACATCAACACAGAAAAGAAAGCCAGCAAGACTGGAGCTGGGCACCCTCAGAAAAAAGAACACGATCGGTGAAGTGATGCAGGAAGTAACAGTGAGTCACAGAAACCCAAAACGGGTTGAATTTTGCATAAGAGAAAATGCACCCAATACACACACACACTCCTTGGCCATGGTGTGGATTTTTATCTATTGCTTCCAGGATACGACCTTAATATAGATCTAATCTGAAGTCAACTTGAGCCTCTGCCGTGTATATTTTTATGTACCCTTTTATCCTTCTAGTCTCAAATGTCACCTCCTCTGAGAAGCCTTCCCTGATCACCTTTCTACCACACCACAATGTCACTCTCTACCCATCCTTCTGTTTTCTCCATAGTACTTAATCACCGTGTGAAATAACTTTATCAGTGATCAATCCATTTACTTGTTTTCTGTCTTCTTCCCTCCATGAGAGCAGGGGCATTGTTGGTTTTGTTCACTCTTCTATTTTTAGCCCCCCCCCCAAAAAAAAACAGTGCCTGGCACATAAAAGGTGCACTGTAAATATTTATTAAATGAAAAAATGCTCTATTAGCATTCAAGACTTTATAGGGCTCTTCAGATTTTTCCAGTTGAAGCCCATGCAGAAAACAAATGTTTCCCAATAGAGAATTTCAGTTCGTGTCAACATATTGTTTCTGTTGACATCTTCCTGAAGCCTCATGGTAGGCTATTAACTAGCCTCGGGATTTTTATTGCATACAAAAAATACCTCCCAACTACAGTCCTAAAATGTTTGGTGTGTGATACTTCCAACCATACAGTTAACTGCTTACAAGTATAACACCATCCACAAGAAAGGTTTCCTGGTGAGGAAAATGAAGGGAAGAGTAATTATACAAAAGACTAGTCCTCCCCCCTTTTTTTTTCTTTACTATTACCGTGACATAGAAAAGCCACAGGTGTTCAAAATGTTAAAATATTTTACACCAAATTTCTTTATTTATGCCTCGTCCTGTGGGGCTAACCGGTTAGAGGGTAAACAAGCCAATCTTCTAATTTTTTTCCCCATAAACAACAGTTTCTAAAAAATGTTGTAAAGGAGACTTAACCCCCCCCCACCGCCACACACACACACACACACACACACACACACACACACACACACACACACGAAAGCAAGGTAATTATCCAATAGCATTGACTGTGCTCCAGTAGGTAGGAATAACAATAAAGATGAAATATACAGATTAAGGCAAATTCCTCTTTTGTTTCTAATCTGCTTACGCTGATGTAAGTGGTAAGAGACGCACACAGGCTGAACCACAAGTTCTAGATTCGTGCATTACCTGGGAGGATTTGTCCTGAACTGGGGGGTCACTCACAAACTGGAATGAATGAGATGGGGGTGAACTTGAACATGACATTCTCAGCAGCCAATCATGGAGTCCAATTCCAAGTTTTGACACTTCCCATTGTTTTTACTTTTTGGTCTGTTACCTCCACTCAGCTGTACCCACCACCCCACTTCCAGCCCCAGGTCTTGTCTCGGGTTCCTCGTGGCCTCCTTTTCCTTACTTGAACATTCTCTGGGAGTATAAATAGAGCTTGGCCCTGTAAAAGATTTGCTTTTGTTTTCCCTGATTTTCACTCAAAAACTTTACAAATCAGAGTCAAGGCAGATTCTTCAAGGGTTACACAGTTTGGAGGCAGGAAGAACTTTCTGGAAATGGGTTGAATTTCACTCCATGGTTTGGATAAATGAAGTCTACTAGTAGGAGTAGAGTTTCGAGAACTATATAGGTAGCCAGTCCTGACACTAAGCATGGGAGCGGTACTTCTCTGCTGGATATTGGGAAAGAGCATGCGATGGCTTCCTGCATCCTGAACCCCACTTTAGCCCTCAGGGTGTTGGCGAAAACCTGCTCTAGCCTCCTATCGCTGGAGCTATTCCAAAAATCAACTTGAACACAGATTTCCTACCTTCACTCTAAAGGAGTTCACCTGGGGAAAGGGGTGTTCAGAGGCTCCCAGGAACTTCTCGAAGCCCCAAGAGGTGAGGGATCGGCCTTCTTCTAACACACAAGTCTGCACTCAGCTGGGTTGTCAGCAGTCTGTCCCCAAATAGGAACAAACTAAAACTACAGAAGCCAGAGCCCGTTCCCATAAAAGTTCAAACCCATGCATCTTGACATTAGCCCACATACTCCAATGGTAGAAAATAAAAAATAAAAACCAGTTCCACAAACTCCAAGATCAAATAATACACTGGAATTATCACTGCAGTGGGTATGGGAGACTGGCTGCTTCAGTTCAAATCACCTTGAGCAAGTTACCTAACCTCTCAAAACGAAGGGTTTTTGCATTTATAAAGTGGGGATGCGGAATTCCTGTCATAGTGCAGTGGACATGAAACCGACAAGGAGCCATGAGGTTGCGGGTTCGATCCCTGGCCTCACTCAGTGGGTTAAGGATCCAGCGTTGCCGTGAGCTGTGGTGCAGGTTGCAGACGTGGCTCAGATCTGGCATTGCTGTGGCTGTGCTCCAATTGGACCCCTAGCCTGGGAACTTCCATCTGCCATGGATGTGGCCCTGAAAAGACAAAAAATAATAACAATAACTAAAAAAAAAATAAAGTGGGGATGCTAATAGTGTTAAACTAGTTAACTTACACAGACACTGGTTCTAATGCCTGGCACACAGTAAGAGCTCAGGGACACTAGCTGTTACTACCCTTTGCCCACTGCCTTCTTATCTTTTATGTTTACAAGAAAGGTTAATGGGCATGGGTAAAGTTACAAATCTCAAATTTCATGCATATTCTTCTATTATTTTACCACCTGGAGAAAGCTCAAAATACACAATTTTGCCCTTGAAATACGGACAATTTTCTATATGCAATAGAGTCAGCTCAAAGGACTCCAAACTACATGACAGTCTGTGCCACAGTCTGAAGAAAGAGTCAGCATGTTGTGTATATAGTGCCTCGTTCTGGCCAAGCAACACGTGGGATGTGAATTCCCAAAAGCTGAGTTCAGTGTGGCCCTATATTTTCAGCTGATCTCAGTAGAGACGCTGACAACTGAAAAATTATAGCATGCAATCATGCTCAGAAAGGAAGTAAAATGGGGAAATAACTGGGAGAAAAAAGTGACTGGACATAATATCTCACAACTATTAGGATCGCAAATCAATAACAAGGGGGCAGATTAGATATTCTCAAAGGACATTTTCAGTTCTCAATTCCTTTAGCTTCTCTGAAATCTTATAAAGGGACAGGAATAAAGGCAGGAGAGAGAGAGCAGTAAAGGTATTAGCATACTGTGAAATCTTTCATTTTCCCACTTATCATCAATAAAATCTTACCTTTGGAGGTAGCGCCAAATGACTTGGAAGAGTGTGTGTCTTTAAAGACATTTGATTATCTATTTATTTTTGCATTTTAGGGCTGCACCCACGGCATATGGAAGGTCCCAGGCTAGGGGTCCAATCGGAGCTACAGCTGCCGGCCTGCCCCACAGCCACAACAACTCGGGATCTGAGCCGCACCAGAGACTTACAGCAACAGCTCACAGCAATGCCAGATCCCTGACCCACTGAGCGAGGCCAGGGATCGAACCCGTATCCTCATGCGTACTAGTCGGATTTGTTTCTGCTGTACCACAATGGGAACTCCCTTTAAAGACATTTTAAAAGTGATTCAATTTCTTGGCTTAAGCTCAAAATAATGTTTCCACATAATAGAATGTGATACAGCTATTTAAAAATACAGTTTACAAGTTTGCCATAACATTTTAATGTAGCATTTTCCCTCATTAACTGAACATGGAAAGGATGCAAAACTGGATAAAGTCCTGACCTCAACTATTAAAAAAAAAACAAAAAAAAACTTAAAATGCTGACAGCTGCTGCCACTACATAAGAGAACTAGAGGTATTTTTCCTTTGCTTTCCCCTCATACCCCGCTACTTTGCGACTTTCTCCATGAGGCTGTATTCCTTTTACAATAAGAAATTATTGCAGTAATATGATATTTAAAATTGTACCAGTCTATATCAAAACTCCGTGAGATTTTCAGAGGTTTAAGAAATCAGAGAGGTTTTGCGTGTGTATGAGATGGTCAAAAACAGCCATTGGCCTGCCTTTCATCCAACCAGGCATACTACAGGGCCTGGCGTCTGTCAAAATGCCACCGACTCTTGATCATAGGGGAAACCGATGACTCAGGCTGTGGGTGATCCGAGCCCTTTCTTCTCCTCCTCCCGCAGGCTGCCTTGGGTTGGGTTTTGTTTTTCTCTGCTCATTAGTACCTCCACTCTGCGGCTTAAGAAGCCAAGCTTGTGTCTATCAATGTTCGTCTCTTCGAACAGGCATGGTGACAAGTCTGGCAAGGGACAAGCTTGAAGTTTCTGAATAAAGGAATCTGGAGATTCTCTGTGCCTTCTAACCCCCAGGCTTCGGGACTCTGGGTGATTCTAGGGGCTGCATAGAAGAATCTGTATGCAGGACACACGAGGGAGGAATCACCGGGCTGTCCTGGGGAGCAGGGGCGGGGGTGCCAGCCAGTTTTCATTCCTTTTTCACAACATCTTTCTGAGCAGAGGAGGAGGGGGACCTTCCTGAGGGAAGCCAGGGGTGGGATTTAATTCCCAAGAAGTTATCATGACTGTGAGGTAGGTATCCTTCAGTCAGACGGTCTGCCTTCTTCTCAAGCTGGGCTTCTTCCCCGAGCTTCTAGGACCCCTGACCTGCCCACCCCCCGATCCTAAACCCCTGTCGACATGCTTGCCACTCCCCCCCGTGAACCCTCACGGAGTGGCTGCCCGTGCCTGGGGCAGAAGTTACAAAGTCAGTGCAGGAACTCTCAAAGAGGGACATTAGTGCAGAACAGGAACAAGCTCAGGTTCAAATCCCCGCTCTGCCCTGTGTAACCCTGGACACATCATTCAGCTTCTCCGGGTCTCGGTTCCCTTATCTGTACAAGGGGAAGAGTGTATCCAGCCGACTGAGCCGGGGAGAAGACTGAGCTGGCAGAAACATGTCGAGTGACTAGGACCTCAGAAGCAGTCATGAAACAAACCAACAGAAACCCAACTGACCTTGTCACTGGAACCTTAAAAACAAGGCCACGGGTGTGGCTTTGGAAGGTGTAGTCCATTCAGATGCGGAAGGAAGGGAGACTCTGGCCGGCCACCTCTTCCTCAGTAGCTGGAAGCCACAGCCAATCCCGTCCCTCTGGTACCAGAGCATCTCTAAACACCGGCCGGCTGCACATGAACCCAGGCGGGTGACGGCATGTGAGCAAACAGGACGGGCGGCACCAGGCTGTCCCACGGGGAACTATTTATAGCCAAGTGTTCCTTCACCTCCAATTTACCATCTCACAGTTTGGTTAGCTCAGCTTTGGGGAAAACAGTGTTCTTGTCAAAACACTCATCAAAAATATTGCAAAGCTGAAGAGATAATTGGTGAGAAGACCCAGTCAGGACCAATGGAAACTTCTTCTGCCAGGTGAATGGGTCCAGTCAGCCAGGCCAGGGGGTGTAGCTACAGACCACGCCACGTGGCACGGAGTAACTCATGTACAATGACTGTGGTTATTTACCTTTCCCAGGAAGTAGCGCTAACACAACAGGAAAGATGATCAATGTATATTTTAAAAGACCGTGTATACAAACAAACCCCCTCCCATATGTTACTGGGTTTCCTCTCCAAAGAAAACAGATTAAATCAAATATCTATCTACCAGGCACTCGGCACGGTGTCGGGCTATGGGGATTCCCAGCTCACCACCCACCCCCCCTTCTCAAGAAGTTCAAAATCAAGTCGGGAAGGGAAGACAAACAAAAGCGGAAAGGTTAGGCATCAAAGCCAGACATTTATAATGAGCCAAAAGAATGATACAGATAATGAGTATTTCGGGAGATGAGGGAGAAACGTGATCACTCCAGGCTTAGGAGGCCTCAGAGAGGAGGTGGAGTTTGAGCTGAGCCAAAGCGCGGATACACAGGATTCAGTAAAGCAGAGAAAAAAAAGAGAGAGCAATCCAGGGGGTGCAGGTTGAGCAGAAGTGTGGGAGCAGCACTGCGCAGCGCACGCTTGGAGAAGAGCAAGCAAGCGGTTTGGCCAGAGCCGGGGATAAGTGCTCAGAAGCCAGAACTAGAGACGACTGGAACAGAAGGGGGTTCCTTAGGTTGTCTAGTACCATCTCATTTTACAGATGAGGAAACGGAGATTCAGAGCTGTCGGCAACTCATTTCAAGTCACACAGCTAGTTATCCATGGCAGATCAGTTGAGAAAACAAACGTTAGTGTTCAGTTTAAAACTGGAGCTGACAGCAAATCAGAGGCTACGCGGAGGCAAAGACATATCAGCCTAGGGTGAAAGAAACAGTGCAATTTCCAACCGTGAAGGTTGATGGAGGCCACAAGAGGCGCTCAATAAATGCTTGCTGAAGAAACTGCTACATAATTTCAGACAAGTCACGTGGTATTTCTGAGTTCATTTTCTCCTCCTTCCCACTGCTCCTCCCCCAAGCAAACAAAAAAACCTCAACTTGACCAGAGGTGTATCCTCACAGTGGGGAAAAAAACAGTCCTCAGACAAAAGTCAAGGGGCGTCCCATAGGGTTTCAGGTCTCTAACCTCTCCCTAGTGTGTGTGGGTACAAACGGCAGAAAACAAACTCCCTCCGTGGGTGGCAAGTCAGCTGCAGGAAGGAACACCTGTTTTTCTTCTTTTTAGCCTTATCATCTCTCACCTGTTTGAAGCTGTGAGAATTCAGGTGTTTTGTACATTTCCATTGTAAAGGAGATAGAGCTGAAAGGATAAAAGTCTTAGCAAGGTGGGCTAGGGATGGGGTGGGGGCCAGGTCCCCACGTACCTCACCCAGACCACTTATGAGTAAGGAAGAGAACTGTCTTGGCAGGTTCCCAGGAAGGAAGGGGGCTGTTGCTTCCATACATGGGTAAGGAGGATATTACATATAGGTTTCCATCCCCCAAGCCATTTTGGGGGGGGGGGTTCTGAGCAGTTCACATAGCAGTCGGTATGGTCTTGTGTATAACCCAGAAGCAACAACAACAACAAAAAATAAATAAAAAATACAAAAGCACAAAATGGATCAATATTCAAATTGACATTGAAGAAGGCACAGAAAACCAACCTTAAGTAACTGGCCATCTCCAGTCCCCAAGAATAAAACAGTCCTGTTCATTACCACGGTGCCATAAACGGATGTCAGGTCGGAATGGATCAAGGTAGATGATGCGATTGGTTGGACTCTTTCAGGTTGATCCCCTTCTTTCTGAACATGCACACAAACGCACAAATAAAAAAAAAAGATATTTTTTTAACAGCAATAACTCTCATGATGATAAAATGTCACTCATGCCCACCTGGGAAGGATCTTAGGGAGCCCCAAATGCATTTTCTTAGGCAAGCTCCCCGGGAGCAACCTCTTTTCATCCCCTTTATCTGCAGAATCACCAGGCTTGCCCAACCCATGCAAAGCCATTTGTTTACTATGTATTAACACATATTGATCACCAGCAATGAGCTGGTCATCCATTTAACACTCCTCCAGCTGATATATGAAAGCAAGTTCCACTTTATCGCCAAGAGAGCCCGCCGCTGAACTGGGAGGGAGATGAAGGTCTTATACTTGGGTGTTTGAGAGATCACGCTGCAATTTATTTTAGCCAGGGATTGGATTACTGTGAAGTTAAACGAGTCATCTTCTGAAATGTGAGACGGACCGTCCTATTCGGTGTGACGGCAGAAGGGAAGGATTCTGGATTTACAAGAAGAGTGCAATGTGTTAGCCCAAAGACAGGGTAATTCATTCAGTGCGTAAAGAGGGAAAGCTGTAGTCCTGGATGGTGGGGAAGACAGAGCCACAGAGCCAAACAGGAACCAGGCGCAAGGGCTGGACCTGGTGCTGCTGCTCTTGAAACCAAAAGCAAACTCCCAACCTGAAGGCATTCAAATGGTCTGAGGCTCTGAGCACATATAATCACATGCTTGATCAGGAGATCATTAAATAAAGCCCTTCTTTAAACCCAGAGCAGAGAGTGTGTCCACCAAGATGTCTTTTTCTTCCTTGTTTAAAGGCATGAAGTGCTTCATGCTGCTTCCTGCCTTTAACGACAGGAAACCGAGTTTGTTACACAAATCTCTGGAAGATAGGGAGCTAGAAAAAGCCGTTGCCTTCTGTAGCTACTGAACACAGTGTGATAGCATACTTTATCGGCCAGAGCTCAGTTCCCAACTGTACTAAGGTTTTCAAAGGCGCATTTACATTTCAGCCAATGGGAGAGCTGGCCAACTTCTGTAAGCATCACCGCAACTCCTAAAATCTCCCTGTTTGGGGAGGAGGAAGGTGGGCAGGGGGAGGCTAAGACTTATTAACTTCATTATATTATTGCCGACAGTGTTTATGGCTTGCAATTTATGTCTTATTAAATATTCATTATTTTTAAACCCACCAAGTTTCATTAACATCTAAACTAAATGGATTCATGGACTAAATTGATTTCTGAAGCCTTTAAAGTGCCATATATATTTCTTTGTTAAAGTTGCGCTGGGAGGAAAAGATAAGCTGGCAAGGATTTCTCCAATGCCGTGATCTCTTTTCAGGGAAAAGATGTCATAACCTAAGAGCAAGTGACTAATTTGCATAAAATATTCCATAGTCAACTCAGTTTAAGAAGATTTTTAGAAAGCCCATTAGAGACTTTTTGTCTCCTGTTAAAAAATATTTTTCATACAGTCGGGGAAGATGAGGAACTGTCCTGTAAGAATGAAGTTAAGAAATAAAAAAATCTCTGTGGGTCTAAGAATCAGAACAATAGATCACTGTTTAGATAAGGATGCCTTGTGACTAGGAGCAGAAAAAGAAAAATCGGATGACCTTTAGATTAAAAGAAAATAATAAAACCACACCACTCATCTTGCTTTACATAAAACCAGAATTGTTCAAACTTAAGATCGGCTGACCAAGCCTCTTACTTTTATTAAATATTTGAGCATCTCAGAAATGCTCAGTTCAGAGAACTGGACATCATCTTTGTCTGGGCATCTGGAGGTTCTAACACCACTATCTTTGGCCTCCAAAGATACAGGATGATTTCATTCTCCCTCATCCAGAGGCACAGGAAGAGTAATGACAGTGGATTGTTGATGGTCCAGCCACAAGGACCAAGTCGGACAGTGTCCTCCCATATCTGGTATACAGTAGGTGCTTAATAACTGTAGCTAGCCGGATTAGCCATGAACCATGACTTCATAGTTAGCCTTTGCTAAGGTGGGATGAGATATTCTGTCTATGAAGGACTGACTCCAAGAAAACCAGAAGTGGTTTGAAAGCGTTAAAAAAGGAACAAGGAGAAAATTGCTTCTAAATTACTGTCTCATCCTCTCTAGGATCCTTCCCTGACTTCTGACTGTTTCTCAATAATTGCCGTTTTCCAAATTAAGTCCTGGATCAATATTATAGGTAATGGCTATTAAGTCAATGTCCCCGAACTTGAGAGCTGGTGGCACAGAACAAACCACCTGGGACTAGGGGTCAGAGAGGTTAGGTTTGCGTTCAAGCTTGGTTCTCATCCACTGGGTGACTAGGGTAACTTATTAAACCCCACAGGTGGTTGGCTTTCTCAGCTGTGAATAAGGCCAATGGTGCCTGATTGGTAGTGGTTATGCAGAAAAGATACTAAAGATCGGCATGATAGTAACATGTTGATATGTGTTAGCTGGTATTAGTATTAGTAACATGCACTGACTGTATGCTCCTTTTTTTTTTTTTGGTCTTTTTGCCTTATCTTGGGCGCACCCGCAGCATATGGAGGTTCCCAGGCTAGGGGTCTAACAGGAGCTGTAGTCGCCGGCCTACGCCACAGCCACAGCAATGCGGGATCCGAGCCGTGTCTGCAAACTACACCACAGCTCACGGCAACACTGGCTCCTTAACCCACTGAGCAAGGCCAGGGATCGAACCCGCAACCTCATGGTTTCTAGTCGGATTCATTAACCACTGAGCCATGACGGGAACTCCAACTGTATGCTACTTGGAGTATTTTTATAATACTCATATAAGGATCATATAGGGTAGTAGGCCAGACCTCCAGGGTTTGAATCCTGGCTCTGTCACCCTCTAAGTAATTTTGTATACATTATTTAGCCTGTCTGTGACCCAGTTTCCTCCTCTATATGTTGGAAGTGATGATAACATGTATACTATAGACTTGTCACAAGGACTGAATGAGTGAGGACGCAAGCCTCAGTCAAGCTTAGAACGGTATCCGGCACATAGTAACATGTGTGGCCATTATTCCCACCTTCTTCTGTTCAGGTAGCAATAAATCCTGGGGAAACCAGGCTGGGAAACCATAATTGGTTCTAGCCATACAGTAATCCCACTCCACCTTGCCTGGTACTTACTTTCCTACCCTTTAGAGCAAGGGGTGGTCCAACTGGGCCAGTGACTTGCAAGAAGGGGCTTCTGTCTTTTCCTTTTTTTTTTTTTTTGCCTTATTGAGGGCCGCACCCATGGCATATAGAGGTTCCCAGGCTAGGAGTCGAATCGGAACTGTAGCAGCCTGCCTACGCCACAGCCACAGCCACAGCAATGCGGGATCCGAGCCGCGTCTGCGACCTACACCACAGCTCACGGCAACGCTGGATCGTTAACCCACTGAGCAAGGCCAGGGATCGAACCCGCAACCTCATGGCTCCTAGTCGGATTCATCAACCACTGGGCCACGACAGGAACTCCAAGAAGGGGCTTCTGGAAATAAGTTTTCTCCTTGATAAGAGAAGGCTCTTGAGGAGAGCCCGTCTGCACTCTTCCCTCACTTCCTCTCTTCGGAATCTGTGATGTGAGGCCATCTGCACAGAGTGGTGGCAGCCATTTTGTTTCCACAACATTCACGATGGAGCATGAAACCAACAGACTCAGTGCGAGGGAAGGATAAAGGACCCTTGCTTCTTGAGGACACCGCTGAGCACAGAACTCCAACCTTTAAACTTTTTACTAACAAGAGTTAGTTGCCATGGTTTAAGCTGCTATTGATGGGAATTTCTGTTACTTGCAACCCCAAGGAAGTCCCTGTATAAGAAATGAGATCACAGCTGTCGGACACGGTGCAAGACTCAAGCTCTTCCTCAGCTACAAGGGCCCAGGAACTGTCAAGTGCTTGCTCCTCTCCCCCTGGAGGACCCTAGACACAGGCAGGATTGTGTAGCCAATTACAACAGTGAGTATGGAAGAAAATAGCAAAGAGCAGGCTTGGACCTCACATGAACTCGAAGGGCAGCTCTGACTGAATGGAAATGGATTCTTTTGTGCTGGAAACACACAGAAACGGACAGGTCCCTGTGAATGGAAAAAGGAGCCCCCTGAATGGCTTTCTTTTGTTCATTTCAGCAAATGAAAACAAAAGAGAGACAGGCTCCAGAGAAACCTGTTCATAAAAGTGAAATTAATACCTGGGGAGCCAAGTAGAAAAAGCGGGGGAGGAATAGTGCAGTTGGCCCCCTGTGTCCAGAGATTATTTTTATTTTTTATTTTTTGGCCTATTTTTTTTTATCCTGCCCTTCTGTCCCCTTAGGGCATAATCACTAATGTTGCTCTCAGCCTATTCTGTCTAGTTTATTATGTGTAATTTATTTCTGAATCCCAGCTTCTGCTTGTTCTTCTGTGTGTAACAAGGTGAATGCCTTGTAATGATGCTTTTGCCAGTTGTGCCTTTCATGACAAAAATCCAATCTTGATTTAGCTCTCAGCCTTGTCTCCCCTTTGGGCTTCCTTGGTTCCCTCAGAGTTGTCACTCTGTTTCTCCTGCCTGCCACGTCGAACCACACGTCCCGCCTACACTTGAGCCCGCTCTCAGAGGGAAACTTTTTTTCAGTTTGAGGAAAAAGCCACCTTGCCTCAAATGACATCTGGGCTGAAAAAGAGAGCGCCTTGGGCTTGACACACCAAAGCGGAACCAAGGCTATTGGAAAGGGGTGGGTGCTGGTGTGCATGCGTGTGCGCGTGTGAGTGTGTGACTATGTAGGGAGCACTGGGCACACTGCCGGGAAAACAGCTTGACCTCCTTATAGCTCCTTGAGACTATCTCTCATTCATCATAAACACCTCCCAGAGTGCACTGCGCAACTCCAGGGGGCGCCAGCCCTGCGGTCCAGGGTGTGAATGGCACATTCTGGACCTGAGTAACACCTGGCCCTCCCCCTACCATGTGGAAGATACCTGGCCCAGCGAGGCTCACGCAGGGCTCTCATAGCCACGCTACAGCTATTATGGGAACAGCCAGAGGAAATGTGCACAAAAGCGGCCCCCCAAGTGTTGGGGAGCCAGCAAAAATCAAGTCTTTGACCCCCCAAGGTGCTGAAAGGACGCCCTTATTTTGATTTTCCCTTATGAGGACAGAGCCAATACCAAGTAGGTGCCTAGAACTCCATCCACGTTAATAAAACACCTCCTGGGAGATTTGTAGTCTGCTCCTCTTTGGCATACACTTGATTGAAACAGTTTCTTCATCGTTTCCTACTTACAGTTAGGAAACTTCAGTGGGAGCCCTCTGCCCACCATCTGGCCCCACTCCAACCTTAGCAGGCTACTTTGATTTTGTCAAGGCCCTGAACCTCAATAAGCAAATCTGTAAAATGAACGCAATAATGCTCATGCCCACAGGTGTTGCCGTGCCTATGACTATTGCTCTTCGCACTGTTGTGAGCCCAAATGAAACCGTGTGTGTGAAAATAATTACAAAACTATCTTCGTCAAGCTACAGAATGGACAGACAAAAAACTATTCACCCAAGTTAGACACTGATTTTTCTTAGCCATTAAGGCTCCTGTCGCTTTTCTTTATTCTTCTAAAGTATACTGCATTGATCGGGCTCTGTGTTTATGGCATCTCTCCAATCCTCTGAAGAAGAATTTACTTTGCGGACTCAAATGAGCTAAAGAAAAAGTTCAAAGTGCACGGGAGGAATAAAGAAGAGACATTTAAGGCCACTCCTGGGCAGTGGCTACACTAGGCAAGCATGGGGTGTGGGGGGTGTGAGATAGAGCCACCGGAAACATGCAAAGTGGCGAAGTTTGTATTTCACATCCTCCCACAGGCTCTTCCACCTGCTTCCCTCCCAAAGAGGGCCCCCATGCCCTCCAGCCTCCCAGCCCCAGCTGCCGTCCAAGTCCACACTCCGAAAAGGAAGGCTATCCCTTTTCCCGCTTTACACCCCATGCTCCGTCTGAATCGCCATTCCTTCCAAGGGGCTAATTTCAGTCAGTTACCTATGAAAAGACAACCTTACTCAAACAATTCACAAAAATATAGGGGTGGCTGATGGTGTAAAACAAAACAAAACAAACAAACAAACTCATTTTCCTAGATTGTTGAGAGCTGGAAGAGACCCAGTCCACCAATGTTTTTCCACGAGGAAGCTACTGGCATTCTAAAAGGGATATTTCTTCACCATGGGAGCTGTCCTCCATGCCACAGGACTTTTAGTATCCCTGACCCCATCCGTAAAATACCAGTGGTGCCCAGCTCCATCATTTTGTTTCTACAAAAAATCCCTCCCCTGCATTTCTAAATATCCTCTAAATAAACGGCATCATCTTCTTTGACAAGCAGTGGAAAGTGTCACAAGGTTTCGGAGTTGCTGGAAAATTTCTTCCCTCCAATCCTCCTCCTCCCTAACTTCTCCATCAGGGTAAACGGCTCCACCAACCACCCTCAACACCTCTCCTTCCATCACTCCCCACACCCAATTCAAATCTCAGCTGAACTTCCCCAAAATGTCAAGTCAACCTTCTCCACCTCCACGGTCTCCACCCAGTCCAAGGCCCCATCATCTTGCTCCTGATCTACTACAGGAGCCTCCTGGTTTCCTCTTTCAACCTACAATCTATTCTCCATCCAGCAGCTAGAGTGATCCTTTAAAATATAAAATAGGCCAAGTTACTTCTTTGCCTAAAATTCTTTGATGGCTTTCTATCATGCATAGAATGAAACCCAAATGTCTCCTCAGTCCTATCCGATCTGGTCTCTGCCTACTTCTTCAAACTCATTCCTGTTTTACTCTTCTCCTCTTCTCTCCTCTGCTTCAATTCCCACAGGATCTTTCTTCCAGACTCTTTAAAATATTACTGTCTTTCTGCCTCGGGGCCTTTGCACTAGCTATTTCTTCTAGCTCCCCTCTCTTCACTCCTTGTAGGCTGGGTTTTCGTTTTCAATCTTTAAGGTTTCCAGTTCACTGTTACCTCCTCGTGGACATATAACCATAGATATTTCTATCCCTACACCCCTTGTTATTCGGAATCATAGCACTCCATTTATTTTCCTGAGAATACATTGCTTTAAAATTTTGTAGTTAATGTCGGTCTCCCAGCAGACTCTAAGCTCTACACAGTTTGTCTTATCCTACACTCTGACTGCAGCCTATACCTCGGTATCTGGCACATAGTTAGTTGTCAATAAACATTTATTGAATGAATGAATAAATACATGGATCAATGCTTGAATGTTTTCAGTCAATATCTCACCAGGCAACCTTGGTACATTGCTAAGTAGATCTAATCATTACTGAGTTCTTCTATTGAGTCAAAATTTGTCCCTTACAAATACTGGGCCTTGATCCTACCTTGGGGAACAATATCAAACTACCCCATATATCCTGCTACCAAGTAGCTTAGCTTTCTCTAAATTTCACATCTAGTTCACTGACAGCTTGGAAGAGACAGTTCCTGGGTCTTTTGCCATCTCTGTCTATAGACAATCTACAGACTAACAGACAGAGTAGAAGACTCTAAGAAGTAAACAGATACTCCAGGTATTTTGATATTCTCTAACCAAAGCAAAGAATAATAGAACTGTTAGAGTGTTCTACTAGAACAGTGTAATTTATAAGCAAGGTCTTGCATTGGGCTCTTTAAAATAAAAGTAACATAGTAGCAGCATGGAAAGACAGGAAAAAAAAAACCCAAGAGATTTAGGGTAAAAAAATACATATATTGGTTCAAGTTCAAGCTCTGTTACTTAGGAGCTGTGACTCTCTACGATGAAGCCCCTCCATTCACCCACCTACTCCATCCCATTCATTTATGGAGCACTTGGCTCTTGGCCAAGTGCATGACCTGAAAAATGCAGATGGGACTAAACTCCCTATTGTCAAAAGAAGCCAATCGAATGAGTTTTGAAACAAAACACAGCATGGCCATTGGTTTCTGACACACACGGTAACAGAATGACTGGCTGGGGGAAGGGCTCCCCTGACACTCACAGTTCATGGAGAGAATTCAGGGAACTCATGAACCTGGGTGAGAAAGGAGAACCCTATTTTAGCGAACTCTGACTGAAATTTTCCATTGCCTTTAATTATGAATGCAGGCCACAGTCATATTAACTGAACTTATGACTTTGCCAGCAAAAGAAATCAGATATTTTCATATCATTTTATGGTTGTTGCGGGTATCTCAAAATATCATTTGTGCTTATCTCTCCTTTGAAATTATGGTAGTTACTGCTGCTAGATCTTGCTATTTAACATGATAAGATGTATTACTCTATCTCAAATTGGCAAAAACATTTTGATATATCTGTGTATCAATATAATTGGTTCATTTTGCAACCTTCTCTTTTTATTTTATGTGTTTAAAATCATTACTCTGAGGAGGGATCTGTAGGCTTCAGCAGAGATCCACAGCACCAGGGCTCCAGAGACAGGGCGAGGAACCCCTGGGTGGGGGAAGCACAGAGATGTTGCTAAGCCCGGCGTCGGGGAGGCTGACCCTGGGTGACACGTACAGCTACCGGCCGCCCTGGGCTACCCAGCCCTCCTGATGCCTCAGAGAAGCAAGGGCCAGCACCTAGAATCCAATTCCTAAAATCGGTGGCTGATGGAAAAAGGAGTCTCAGAAGGAAGTCCGTGTGGAATAATTAGGAAGAGCTAGTGTGTTAGAGAACCTGCTTCTCAAGTGGACTCTTCCAAGACCAGGCGGCAGGGTCACGGGTGAGGTGAGCAGGAAGGAATACACTAGGAATCCAGCCTCTCTGGTGAGCGAGTCACGGGGAATCACCCTTCCCTCTAGGCTACCTGGCTTTTGTGCTCCTCTAAATACCACTCTGGGGTCTTGGGCTGCTCTTGAAAGCTCTTATCTCACTGTGCTATAGACACATCTTCCCCAATAGATGGACAGCACCTTCTGTCCAGCTCAGCAAATATTTATTGAGGGCTCATGTGCAATGGACGGCATTACGGATGCCTGGCCGCAGCCCTCAAGGCACTTAAGCCCCACCAGCACTGCACGGAGCCCAACACAAAGCCTGGCACAGGGCAGGCTCTCCATGAAGGCTGACAGCCTCGATCCCCGATTCCTCACTTCATGGCCAAATGCTTACTTAGTCACCCTTTCTGTCTGTTGACAAGTTCTCTAAAAATTGGTGAAAAACAAACTAACTGGTCACCAACATCTCTCAACTTTACGTCTTAAAAAGCTATTTCACTCTAGCCTGGGAACTTCCTCATGCCGCAGGTGTGGCCGAAAAAAGGAAAAACTATTTCATTGCATCCCTCCTCTCTGCCCTCACTGCCACCACCCCACTTCAGGTCTCTAACCCCCTCCGTTGGACCCCTGCAACCCACGCCATCCATCTGTTGCTCTCTACATTCGTTGAGGCCACTACCCTAGATCTAGGTGACATCATTTCTTTGCCTGGACTACTTCAAGGCCCTCCTGCCTCTGCTGGGGCCAATCCCTCATCCCTGCCCCATGGGGCAGCCTTATATAGGAATTCAAATCCAAGTCATCTCAATTCCCTTCAAAGGCTCTTCTAAGCTTTGAGAAAAAAAAAAAAAAATGTAATCTCCTTCCCACAGCCTACAAAGGTCCAGAGCATCAGCTGCTGCTTCCTTCCCCAACCTCCTCCCCTGACACTCTCCCCCCTCCACCTCCCTAAACTCAACCACACTAGCCTTTTGTTCTTCAAAATGACCAAGTCATTTCCCCTTTTGAGGCCTTGTGCTATACCCCGCCTCCCCCCGCCCCCCCTGCTGGGAGCATTCACTTCCCTGCTCCCCATGCGGACAGCTACGACTATAGTTTCTCATCTTCCTAGTGGCCACTCAACCTCCTCAAAGAGCACTTGCCCCAACAGCTCAACTGACGAGGCTCTCTTACATCCTCAGTTATTTCCTTCAGGGCACCAATCTCAGCCTGAGCCTCAGTTTCCTCATCTGTGAAACAGAAATAATGACTACTCACGTTAAAAGCTTGTGATGAGGATTGAATGAGCTAATATTGGTAAAGAGCTTACTTAGACCTGTACTTGGTGCACAGAAGGTGCTCTAGAAGAGCTAGCTCTATGCAATATAAGAATAACTATTTGCTGCATATTTATCGTCTACTCTATTTACCACTGACAGAAATACTTTCACACAGCACTTGGCAAGCAATAGGAATGCAAGAAGTATTGGAACCAACGACTGTCCTTCTAATCGGTTGTTCTGCCTCTCATCATGCCTCATCCATTCTTCTGAGTGATCTCTTTAGAACATAATCAGATCATGTCTGCTTCAAGCCCTTGCTGCTGTTCTCCACCAGCCATGGCCATGGTCTTCACACCCTGCCCATTAAAGTCCTAGAATTCCTTTGAGATGCCACAGGGACAGGCATGGGTGACGCTGTGGGGGGCACTTGCAGGATTCTGGGAACCTCCCAACCCCTGCTTCACCCTGAGCCCAGCACTTGGCAATGGCTTCGCCCAGAACAGCAGGCCAATGATGATTTGTTAGGCTTTTTCTCATACTGAGCTTCTGGTTAAGATTTAAAGACCGAGTTTGGAAAATCTGAAAAAATGACTGACCATCAGGATAAGACCCAGCCATCTTGGCTGCTTCCATTAAGCCCTTCGCCATCTGGCCCTAGATGCTCATTTCTGGACACTCCCCAGCCAGGGTGAGCTACCTGCGGTTCACAGGCTTATTCAACTTCCCGCTTGTGCGCAAGCTGTGTCCTCTCTCTGGAACTCCCTCTCTCACCTTTTCAAAATGGTTTCAAGACCCAGCTTCGGTATCACCTCTCTGAAGCCTCTCAGGTCTCCCATCCCGCGTCTGACGTTCCTTCTTGGGGTTTCCACAGCATCTTTTTGCTAAATCTCTTACACTAATGGCATTGCAAAGGTTTGTTTTACTCTCACCCTTTCCATAACAGCAGGGGCTGGAAAATTACCAGCTGTGGGCCTGATCTAGCCTTCTGTCTTTTTTTTTTTTTAATGCCCCCTGCCCCCAAGCTAACAATAGTTTTTTAAATGGTTGAAAAAAATCAAAAGAGTAATATTTTATGACAAGTGAAAACCCTACATGAACTTCAGATTTCTGTGTCTGTAAAGTTTTATTAGAACATCACCGTGCTCATTCATATATTGTCTATGGCTGCTTTCACACTTCAGTGGCAGAGGTTAGCAATTGCAGCAGAGACAGTATATAAAGGCTACAATATTGATGAGCTGACCTTGGCAAAAAAAAGCTTGCTGACTTTTGTGTAAGAGCATTGGCCAGAGTGGTAGAGTGGGGATTGCTGGGGTCAAATCCCCTTCATAATTCCCCTGAGGAGACACTGTGTGTTAAAACTACGTGACAGCCGGAATTCCCACCTTGGTGCAGGGTAAACGAATCTGATTAGGAACCATCACGTTGCAGGTTGGATCCCTGGCCTCGGTCAGTGGGTTAAAGATCCGGCATTGCCGAGAGCTATGGTGTAGGTCACAGATGTGGCTCGGATCTGGTGTTGCTGTGACTGTGGTGTAGGCTGGACAGCTGTAGCTACAATTAGACCCCTAGCCTGGGAACCTCCATATGCAGCAGGTGAGAGTCAAGACCTATATGAGAGTCAACTAGAGAAACTGAAAAGTGGGTCACAATTCTGTTTAGGTTAGCGATAGTATATAAATTAGTATTTTCTTTCTTGATGAAAATGCTAAGAAAAACTATGAGTACAACTGATTAAAAAAAAAAAAAGGCAAACTCATCACTACCTTGCCCCTGCTCCCACAAACAGGTTAGACCCATGATGCCTACAAACTGCCCCCACCCTCCGCAGCAGACTTTGGAAGTTCTCAGAGTAGGCCTTGTATTCCTCAGCTATGTGCCACCACATGTCTAAGGAAGGCAGAGGTCATCGAGAAGTTTGAAGCGAGGCAGAGATGGTTCCAGGCTACTGCAGTCAGCATGGTCTCACCGTATGGCTCTCCTACAATTCTATTCCAAGGCAACCCGCCCACCGCACATGCTGGGGACCACAGCATGGTGGTCTTCCTTCTTCCGATTGGACCAAGGGTTAGCACCCGCCCCAAGGGCAACAAATCCGTACCCTGAACTAAGCCTCATCATCTAGAGTGAAAGGATGGGTTCTCGGTCTTTCCTGTTAATTTGAACTAAATAATATAGAAAGTTGTCGCCAGTTGCTAGCCGATGCAGCAGGTTAAGGGCTATGGAGAGGCAGAGTGGGGATCCAGGCAGGCAGAGGCCCATTCAGGTGGAGGGGGTGAGGGGCAGGAACCATCTTTAATCTCGCTTCAAACTTCTCGATGACCTCTGCCTTCCCTAAACATGTGGGGCATGTGGCTGATGAACACAGAGCCTACCCCGAGAACTTCCAAAGTCCGCTGAGGGGCAGTTTGTAGGCATCATGGGTTTGAGGAAGCCAAGGTGGCCATTTGGTAGCAGGACTGAGGGAAGCAGCCACACTAAGTCATGTTGACAACGGAACCTCAGAATGAGCATCCATCATACCTCCTACTGCTGAGCACCATTCTGCTCCCTCGGGTCCAGAACCACTTTCCCATTTCACATCAGGGAGCCCTATCCAGTTACTATTAATAATCATGACAGTGATAGGTAAACACACACGTAGGATTTACTATATGCCAAGGAGTGTTCATCCTATACAGACTAACTCATTAAGCCAGACAAAAAGCCTATGAAACAAACAGGATCCCTACTTATAAAGAAACTGAGGCATAGAACGGTTAAATCTGCCCAAGGTCACACAACTGGGAAGCGGCAGCTGCAGTCCCAGTTGACCTGGCTCCAGAGTCTGTACTGGCAAGCACTGTCAAGTACTGTTCCTATTCTGAGATTTCCACGTAATGCCACATGTTTGTATCCACTAAATCTCCCACCCCCTTCTTGGAGCCTGCTCGTGGAGATCTCTGCCTCATGCCGCCAGCTGTGCCTGCTGAGGATAGAGACTGGTATCAGGACTGATGCTGTAGGGAGTAGACCCTGGGAGAGAATTTTGGTGTGTTCTGGTGCACAGCAGAGGGGAAGGTTCGAGAAATCTTCCCCCCACATCCTGGAATGAAATGCAAATAGACTGTTGTATGAAAGAGTGAAGGCGGTAACTACACTATGACCTATAGATTCTTGGTACTATAAACTCAAAAATGGTAAGACTTCAGACATTTTTCTAGGTATTTCCTTGGAGCAATTAAAAGAGAATAAAGACGATAGTGGTGGTAGAAGGAGTTGGTTACTCTGTATGACCCTAAGTAAAACTGCAGTGAAAACAATGGGATAAGTTCTGATTCCAGGTGCCTCAGCTGGAATACAAGCAAAACTGTGTTACTTCACAGCTGTGGTTCTAAAAGCTGAATGTATATTAGAATCACCTGGAGAGCTTGTTAACACAGGTTGCCAGTCCCACCCCCTACTCTGAGTTTCTGACTTAAGAAATCCGATGTGGAGCCCAAGAATTTGCTTTTCCAGCAAGTTCCCGGGTGATGTTGATGCTGCTGGTCCTGAGCATCCACTTTGAGAACTACGGTGGCATAAAGCCCTTTCCTCTTGTTTATTAAATTAGACCATAGAAGTTCCAACCATGCTGGGCTTCTAAGGCCAGAGTTAACTCCCAGATTGGCAAGGTCAGAAGCATGGCCAGTCCAATCTGGGAAAAGGCACAGGTGTGGACGAGGTCAAATAGGCTCAGAACAGGGAAGAAGGAGGCCCCGACATGTCAGACATTGAGAAAAAGACAATGGTTAAGGGTACCTGAATCCTGGCCAGACTCAGCCAAGGGTTGCTGCTAAGTAGAGCAAACATTCCCAACACAATCCTCCAGTACCCTTTACTAATTCAACAAATACTTTTTTTTTAGTGTAATTTTCTATAGATTTATTAATTATCCTTCACGTTCCTTTTTTCCTTTTTTTATTAATGGATCTTATTTCAATTATAGGTGTACATAAATCATCCCTTTTTTTTTCTTAATGGATTTTATTTCAATTATAGGTGTATCAACGAATACTTCTTAAGGCGTTCTGCCAGTGCTGTGGGTTCAACAAAGAATAAAATGTTACAAGGTTCCTGACCTTCTGGGGCTCATATTTCAATTGTGGCTGCTAATGTGGACAAAAGTGCCTGTAACAGCAACTTAACAGGTTGAGATCTCTGGAGTTAGTTTATGAGCTAGATCGCACATCCAAGATCAAATCTGGGAGCACCCCTTTGAGGTCCTGTAGGCTCTCTGAGATCACTGCTAAGCCTCAACCCAGAGAGAGCCAGCACTCTCTAGAAACTGACAGCTGAGGACCCACGACCCTCCCAGAGTCTGAACTTCGGGTGGTCAAATACGCAGACCCCCCCAAACTCAGTTCACACTCGAGGCTCCTCTGTCCTGTCATCTTCAGTCTGCAAACAGCTGATCTCGGGGTAGTTGCAAGGGCCTAGCTTGCTCCATGCAGGACAGGATTGTCACCAGAACCCAAAGTCCGGGGTGCTGGACTGTCCACAGCAGTGTGTTCCAAGCCCGGGTTCTCAATCCTCTACCATTTATCAGCTATGGAACCTAACCGAAGCTTTCTGGGCCTCCACTTCTCGCCACGAAATCGTAATAACAACTAAAGTCCTTGACCCATAGGGTGATTATGAGAATCAACCAAAAAAATAAGGCATGTAAAGTACTTAGCACAAAGCCCGGCCGTAAAAACCACTCAGCAGCAGTAGTTATGATTGTTTTTCCCCCCCTTCTTTCTGAGTGGACGTTGGGCTTTTTAAATTCCGCTTTGCATATCAGATGTGCGTATGGGGGTAAAACTCACCTTCCAGTCTACAGATTGCAAAGTGGCTAGACGGGATCATGACAGAAACTAAAGGAGAAATAAACACCACAGGAAGACTGTGGATTTTGAGGTCAATAAGGCTGCACTGTTGAGTGGCCCTGGGACTTCATTTCTGCATGCGGTGGCTGCAAGTGTCTTGGATTACTGTCTTTCGGAGAGCATGTGAGTGTTTTGTGGTTGCCTGCATGACAGCTAAATTATGTCAGACTTTGGAATTATGTGAGTGTGGAAGAAGGGGGTGTGTCTCCCCACCAGGGGTGGAATGAGCTAGGAGATTCAGTCCTGTTGGCCAACACGATAAGAAAGCACGCCACCCTCAGTGTCTGCAGAGGGGGTGGCCACCGTGTTTAAACCACAAGCAACCCCAGGGACCAACTGTGGCAGCCAAACCATCGGGAACATCAGATTTCTAAACTCAGGTATGCACGCTTTCCCACCAGGGTACTGGTATGTCAAGGGCAGCAGGAATTCAGAGATAAGAGGAAGTTAAATGAACTTGTACATAATTTAAAACATTCACTTTATATGTTAACCCAAGCACACATATGTTATGGAACAGAATGAAAAAAAAAAAAGGTCACATTAAGTTTTAAAACACACTTCAAGAGGCACCATCCAGCTTCAACCCCACATGCTAGGGTAGGTTGGTTGCTGCCTCTAATTAGGTGACTTTGAAGGGAAAGTTGGAGAAGCACTGGCGTGGTGGAAAGAATACAGAAGTAGATATTAGGAGACTGGGTTTACGCTGGAGGCTCTGACACTTTGTTATGTTAAACGAGTTGCTTAACTGACCATGAGCTTCCTCATCAGGTAAATGGGGATGCGCCTCATAGAATCCACCTGAGACTTGATGAGGGGCTCAAAAGAAATAACATATGAGGAAGTGCTGTGCAAAATGTTATTAAGGTTATTTGAGAGGGTCTATGGAAGTCGGTTCAGGGGGTCTGCAGGCTGAAGTGAACCTGCCATAGCTGTGGAAGGGGATTCAAAGTTAGAGGCAAGACAAAAAAAGTAGTGGCCCAGCGTGTGAACTGCTGAGGACACACTCACTCAGTGCACAAGCATCTTGTAAGTTAATCCTTAGCAGGAGAAGCTGAAGGCAAGAGAATCAGCTGACAACAGATAAGAAGGGTACCAAGCAAGGAAGGAGAAAACACAACCCAGTCACTCCCGTCACTTTCCTACCCATGGCTGATTGAAAATAGAAAATAAGAGAGAGTCGTCCAGTAGGAGCAGGAGAAAGCAAGCAAACGCAGCTGCATGTGCCTCGCTGCCTGTGGATTACTGTTAAAATCACTGTGCCTACTCTGAAGGTATCACTGTTCGAATCTATTGCGGCTCCCTCTAGAGTGTTTCAAGTTTCATCTCCTGTTTTAGGCACCTATAATTCAGCATGCCTTTTCCCAAACGCACTGAAAACCTGAAAATAAAACGCAGAACAAATGCATCCTAGTGACATCATTGTTCTGAGTGACAACCAGGGCACAGTGATCCCGTAACCCCATTAAATGGGGGTGCCACCTGCTATTGTCCTTTCCATGGCAAAATCAGTGGCACCCAGCACAGAGCGCTGTGCACACTAGCAGGCACCAAACGGATATTTGTTGAAGTATCTTATCTGCCTATTTAATAGGTTAGAAAATTGTCAGCTTTTTCATCAAAACGACCTCCCCCACCCATTCAAAAGCCCTCTTGAAATTCAATTCCATTAAGGCTTTTAAATGCATACGAACAGCAAGGAATTTACTTAAATTTAAAAAAAATGCAAAACTCCAAGCTCCCACCTGTGCAGCCATGACAAGCTATTGTTTGAACTGGAGTATATTATTTAACTTGGATGACAAGCTCAGGGGGTAGAGACCCCCATCCTTCAAAATCCACAGCTCTGAGCACACTGGGAGCTCTCGATAAATAACAGCAGCAAGACCTGCTGTGGAGGGACCTATTTAATTATTTACTTTTCCAATTCCAGATTTTTTGGCAGCCTGTGTTCATCCTTTGCTTGATTTCCAGGGGACAGCTACCTCTAAGAAGCTCCCCAGGAAGATGGATAAACAGCTCTCTGACTTTCCCTTCCCCTCATCCCAGAGCAAGCAGGAACACCTGATCCAGTCAAAACGTGGTTTCTGAGTGCATTTGGGGTGCCTGCTGGGTTTGGAAGGGAACTAAGTTCACCCAATGGGTAGAGAGAGGCAGTCAAGAGAAACGTTTTGGCTCCACACATTCACACAGCTGTCAGATGGCAAAGCTTGGGCTTCTGCTGTTATCACCTGCTGTGGGCCTCGGAGCTGTCTTGTCATTAACCCCGGAGACCAAGTCTGCCTGAAGCTCAACACAAAGTAATGTGTGTGTATGTGGGGGGGGACTTCCAAGGCTTTCAACAGAGAAGTCAAAGGTGACGATTTTTTGCCAAACTTGAACTGTTAGATAGTGAGGATCTTATAAAGACAGATGTTAAATATTAAATTATACCTGTATCTCAAGATGAAGTATAATCAGGGAGCATTATGTGTTATTTAGGCTTTAAAATAATTCTACCAGTAACTAAAGGAAGGCATTATATGTGTGCCCTAGCATACAACTGATGGGCAAGGAGGAAGAGGCCAATGACAATTCTAAGGGGGCTTGGAAAAGACCTGACTTTTCTTTCTGGATAATAGGGCTACTATTTGGTAAGATGTGCTCTGGGTGGGCCAGGGGTGGGAGTGCCTTTCCATGCACTTATTAATATACCTTAGAGCAAGCATCTATGCTTACACAACAAATGCGCCAACAAAACACGCTTTTCCAAGTAGAGACTTTTCACCTTTCCTCTCTGAGGCATTTTATACCAAAACAATGGCAACACCTGTAGCCGTTAATTTCTGCTCTTTGATTTCTGCCCAGTTATAAAGGAGGCGCTCAGCAGGCGCTCCTCTCAGGAGCCATATGTGGAGTTGATGTGCCAGCAGCCTTGGAAGGAAAACGGCCTGGGAGAAGTGCACAATGGCTCCGTAATCCCCATCAACTGGACCCTCTTGAACCTCCGGTTTATTTTCCAAAGAAACGCCGATCTCAAGAGGCAAGCTGTGGCTGCCCTGGAAACCCAGGGGAAACCTTTGCCATTTGCTTGGCTGGGTGGTGCCTCTGAGCCCCGCGATCCAGTCAGGCGATCCGGAGCCCAGAGACTGTAACACCCCAACACTTTCTCCTGCTCGCCCCTCTAGGGTGAGGCTTTTTACCCACAAAGCCACCTCCGCCTGCCCAGCCTCTCCCCCCAGCTAGAGACCACAGCGCACCCTCGGCAGAGCCACAGCCCCGCCCCCTTGCGCTGGGTCTCGCCGATGGTTCTGTTCCCCCAAGCCTGAGCTTCTGTTCCAGGCTAGCACCGACCGGTGTTGAGCAGGCTACCAACTCTTCAAGACCACATTACATGTGTTAGGGGCGGGCACAAAGGCTGGGGTGTGGCAAGTGCTTTAGGTTCCATGGCTTCTCTGTCCAGGGCACCGTGTCTGGCAACCAGGTCGAGGAAAAGGGTCAAAGCCACACACGCCAACTAAGAAACACCACACACCTGAGGAAGCGATCAGGGAAGGGAGGGGGAGCTGCATGGAGAAGCTCAGACCCAAACAAGCGTTTGAAAAAGGATGGCAATGAGATGGAATCACCAGAGTTTTGAGCTTAACTCCTACCGTCTCCACCTCCCTTTATTACACAATCTTTGGGGACCTCTGCTTTAGAGCAACCCGAGGTTTCGGAGATCATGTGAGAACCGCCGTCGGGCTGGCACCAGGCTGTGTAAATCAGAGACCTGGTAAATGTCAACCCTCTCGCTCCCTCGCTGCCTCGCCAGCGGCTCTGCTGCCGGAGCGCTCCCCGAAGCGTCGAGATGGGAAGGGGGCGGGGGGGACGGGAGTAGGGCGGGAGAGGCAGGACTTACGCAGTGGTTCTCGGCCTGGAAGTCCCAGCTGCAAGTCCTGGTGCGCGCCTGGATCTCGCTCATCCTGAAGAGGCAGAGTGCCGTGGTGGCGGGGGAGCGCTTCTCCTGGCCCTCTCCAGTGGCCGCGCTGAACACGCCCGCCCAGACGTCCAAGGCCTCCACCAGGCTGGAGGAGAGCAGCAGGCGGCGGCCGTCGGGGTGACCGTGGCCGCAGTCGAGGGCCGCTTGGCCCTGGAACAGCACCTCGTTGCTTTTTGCTATGCGCGCCATGCTGGGCCAGCCGGTGGCGGCGCCGCTTGTGTAGTTGTAGGGGTAGTAAGGGAAGTAGACGCTGCCGTTCCAGAGAAAGGCGTCCACGAAGTGCAGGCTGCCCCCGCCCTCGCGCAGCATGAGGCGTCCCAGCTCCTCCGTGGCCAGGCTGCGCCCCTCCGTGTCCTTGAGCGCGATGGCCGTTCCGCGGTCGGACGCTGCAGGGTTGCAGCGGCTCGCCGTCTCGGGCTCGGGCAGCACGTAAGTGGCGGCCACAGCCAGGTACCAGCGGTTCTTCGGGCCCGCGCGGTATACAACGCCGGCCGTCGAGCCCTGCGGGTGACACGACACCACCTCGGTGCCGTTGCGCAGGGAGCTGCGGCTCAGATTGCCCAGAGGTCGCACCTCGCAGGCGCCCCTGTCGAAGGTCCAGCCGGTGAGCAGCAGCCCCCCGAGGCCGGCCGCCCCCTCGCGGTAGGGCAGCAGCAGCTTGCTGAAGCTGCTCCCCGGCCGGGGCCGCGCGGGGGGCGTCAGCGGGACCGGCTCTGTGCAGTTCCCCGCTTGGTCCCGGTACAGTCGCGAGAGCCTGTGCTCTAGGCTGTAGTCCAGCTGGTCCAGGCAGCTGCCGCTCGCCACGAACACGCCGTCCGCCCGGCTCGCCGCGATGGCTCCGATGGCTTGCTCCGACCGCCACACAGGCTCGTCCGCGCCCCGGCCGGGAGCCGCAAGCGCCAGTAGATAGGCTAGTAGGGGCAGCGGCGCGGCGGGGCGCGGGGGGCGCGGTGATGCCTTCCTCCGGGAGACCTCCATGGGGCTGGGGGGGCCGCCCCCGGGCAGGGCGCGCGGCGGCGACGGCGGCTCAGGCGCGCGGCAACGGAGACGCGGGCGGCGGCGGCGGCTCCTGCGCGCGCTCAGGCTCCCGCGGCCGCCCCATCCCCGCCGCTCGCCGGGGAAAGAGAGCGGGGAGGGCGGCGCGGCGGGCTCGCTCCGGCAGCCTGTGTAGCAGCAGCAGCGGCGGCGGTGGCGGCGGCAGCAAGCCCTGCGCGCTCTGGCGCCGCTTCCTCCTCGCCCTCCTTCTCCGGAGAGTTCCTCTGTGCAGCGCTGGCGCTCGAGGGGAGGCGCGGAGGGGAAGGGAGGGGACGGGCGGAGGGGAGCGAGGCAGCCGGGGAGGGCTGGAGAGGTTGGGTGCGCTTGAGCGTTTCACTTTCCCATTGTGAAAGTGGGATGCAACTGGCCCCCTTCCTCATCCTCTTCCTCCTCCGCCCTCCGCCTCCTGGACGCCCGCCCTCCCTCCACGCCCATCTCCCCTCCCCTCTTGATTCGGTGAGATAGGGAGGAGGGAGGTCTCGTAATTTGGGTTACTGTGTAGGTGGCCTCTTTCATCTATTCATAACAAAGCTGAGCCGCCTGCCGCTGCCGCCACGGCCGCCACCATCGCCCCTCCGCTAGCCCGGGGCTCCCGGGGCGCGCTACCAGTGCACGGAGCTGGCTCCTGCGCCTGTCCGCCGGCGGGGCTGCTCCAACGCTTGGGTTTTGTTTACGAGATCAGCGAGGGGGATACGCAAGGCTCAGGGAACTAGGACCCAGGGCGCCAATGGGTTGCAGCTGAGGCCCGGGGCTTGGGCTACTGGGAAGCTGCGGGGGCGGCTGACAGGTGCGGAGCGGCGGGACCGAGGCCCTGGGTTGGAGCGCGGGAGACGTGGACTAGCCAGAGGCTCAAGGGACTGAGGCCCCCCCCCGTGACAGGGGGTGGGTTTCCCCGGGTCAGAAGAGTGACGTGGAGGAAAGGCAGGCGCCAAGATTCTGGTTCTGGACAATCCCTGGGGCCGGAGCTCCCATATTTGAAAAGGGTCTCTAATCTCCCTTGGTAACGGAGTCCCAGGCTCTCAAACCTAGCGCTTAGAAAGTTCAACTCATCATCTAGCCTGAATGATCATGGCTAATATTTATCGAGCGCTTACTGCGTGTTGAGTCCTGCTCTAAATTCACTGCATGGATTACTCATTTACTACCCATAATAACCCTATTAGTTACTCTCATCTCCATCTAGTAGTAAGCAGAATGATCATGGAGAGAGGTTATGGAACTTGCCGGGGGTCCTCCCGCTGGTAAACAACAGAACTGAGATTCGAATTCCTATCTAGCTCCAGGCACTTTTACACCCCTCCCTCTAGCCAAGTGCCACCTGTGGTCTTAACAGTAATACCCGGAGATGATTCTCAGCAGGTGGGACTGAAAACTTCCCCAAGTTAAATGTTCCAATCTACCTCCCCAGCCTAGCCTTCTAATCTGTTACTAGAACGGGCTGTTATTTTCCTGGAGGTTCCCCCAACCCCCTCCTTTCCCACCTTTTTCCTTTGAACTCTCTGAGGGCTCACCAACTCACCTAAGGAACAAATACCAGCCGGGTTGCCCCCAAGGCCACCAAGAATTTCTGGAGCACAGCGAATACCTAAATTATTTACACCTGGGCATAGGTTCGCGCTTTCTCAGAAGGGGGCCCCCGAGGATGCACAAAGCCTCCCCGAGACCTGAGGCAGCAAATAGCACCACCAGCCCCCCTAGGTCTGGTAGGCGATCCAGGACGTACAACGTGGGGACCCCGAAGAACACTATGCACCCTTAGGGAAGGATCTCTGTCCCTTCTTCTCAGGTTATTTCCAGACCAGAGGCCCCAGGACGGTAACTAGTCACAACCCCTTTCTTCCTTCCCTTCCCAGTTCCGCAATTCTAGATGGAATCTGTTTGGGGGAGGGGTGGGATACACGGGCTTCTTCCAGATGCTGAGCCTTTAGTGAAAGAGATGCTGTTGCAGGTTTTAAACTTCTACAACAGGGCTCCAGGTTCTCTCCAGAGCTGACAGATACTGCAGGAGGAGGAGGAGGTCTGGAAGGCTTAAGGAAAAGAAAATGAGGTGAAGCAAGAAGCAGAAGAGAATCTTAAAAGAGTTTCAGCCCTAGACCTGAAGGAAAAGGCTCACATCATTCCAGCAGTGCCTCTCATATTCTGAATTCAGAGTGGTCATCCTCCCATTCATCATTTCCTTGTTTGAAATTGGATAACATTATCTTCGCCTGCCAGGAGGTAGCAAATGCTTTGACGAGCTGTCAGGTCTCCCCTTCTGCTGTGGTGATGGGGTGCCAGGTGAGGAGAGAGGAGGAAGAAAGGAAAGATCTAGAGCTACCTGGTCGATGTGAATCACGAGATAGCAGGCAAGGCAAAACCCGTGCTCGCTCCACTTGAAAATAATCAGGCCTCAAGCCTTCTGTTCCCTATCCACCTGAAATGTTTTTAAGCATGTTTGCCCTTGCTGGAAATGGAAGAAGTAGTATCTAAGAAACATCTGCAGAAGCCCAAAAAAACCTTCACAGCCTAGTAGGGGATGAATGTGCCAGTATTTTGACAATGTTCCCTGTGAATGATGAAGAAACAATGATCTTCACTGCCGTCCTGAGCCTGCGGTGGCAGTGTTGTTATGTGCTGAGAAGCAGCAGTTCAATTCCATTCTGGAGATAGTTTTACTTCACTGGTAACCAAGTAATTTCTCTAAGTCCAGGAGGGTTGGTACAATCAGGAGCAGACCGTCTCGGGAGCTATTTGGCTGAAACATACTCTGTGGTGTGGCATTTTGAGCACTACGCAATTCATTGTAGCCTCATTCTGAAAAAGAAACACCCTCTTAAAAAACACTATGAGCAAGAAGCATAAGTGGCTTTGAGAGCTACAGTCTCTTGCCATTCTACTGGGACCATGAGCCCCACTCTTGAGAGCAGGCTTCTTTTTTCCCCCATGTAATTGTATGCGGGCTCCTACAGTGAAAGAAATCAGAATCTGTGCCTATTTTTTGGCATGAAAAATGCAGGCAACTAGGAAGCATATTAATGTGCTCTTTGCAGACTGTACCCCCATTTTGTACAAACATGTTTGCCCCTGTCCAGTTTTCTTGTGTACTAAAGCTCCACCTTCAGGACACAAGTTCACATTTGATAACTGTGGGAAGCATGAACGACCAAAATAAATATTGAGGCATGGGCATCGCTTATGTTTTCGATGGCTTTCTCCTGGACACCACTGTCTGGCCAAGGGTGCAAGTCCCGTCGGTGACCACATTTCCATCCCCGGCTGCTGGAGCCCACCCCTTTGGGTGTCATGTATTGCACATTGGGAACTCCTTGTGACACAACTGGCTGAAACCCAACAAAGAGAAGATGGTGCAGATTTATCCTCCAGACCGAGGCCTGCAACCACGGAAACAGGCAGTTCAGACCGATTCCGAGCAGTTTTTATTGGTAGCGTTCACTAGATGGGAAAGTCTTCATAATGAGAAAATATCAACTCCCTCAGGCACCAAAGGCAATCTGGGTTAACCAGACCATCCACCATCAGACTCATTTCTGCTGGACAGGACTTTATAGATTCAGTGGTTTCTTGCTGAGGCTTAGGACATTAAGAACTGTTCGGCAGGCAATTGGTCGCAGTCACAAGATGGCTATCACTGGTGTTTCAGTTTGCTTCCTGACTTTAAAAAAGCTGACAGTGGTCTGTAAGGATGACGGGACCGGCAGAGATGGAAAGCAACTGAGAATATGTGTTCTGGTAGCCCATTAATTCTCTTTACACCATGTTTATATAGTAGCTACAACCCCCTTGGGTGGCATTTGGGAAACACCAGCCAGCGGGTCAGATAGTTCCAGTGTTGTCCTTCTAGGACTTAAGTCAGGCCACTTCCTTCTCCATGGCTTTGCTCAAATCTATAAGGTCTTCCACATCGAGGCCCTTATCAGAACTCCCAGTCCCTTTTGGTGACTGACAGGGAAAAGAAACGAGTCAGCCTCCTTTCTAGTCCACTGATGAGTAGATGGTTGAAAGCAGATAAGATGAAGAGCCATTTAATATGTTTGAATTGATACTGAGAGATGAGTTGAATGCAGTTCAATCAGCAAGGACAGTCAGTCAAAGGCAGCACAGTTAAGAGGTGGCTGAAGGAACACGGGACCTTACCTTCCCTGCCCACCCAACGTGGCCCCAGACAGTTGCCGAGCATCTATATGCTTGGTGACAAGCGCCTTCACCTTTGGTTAAAGTGATGAAGGCTCGGTGGTGTTCCTTCAGTAGATGGAATATGGGTTCACTCCCAACATTACAGTTGTCCTCTTGGACGTCACATTGTCCTTGTGGTCATTCACCAGGAGAGATACAATTGCAGGTGGGAGAATGGATTGAATGTACAAGGTAATGTCCAGTGAGTTCCTTGAAGCTAAAAAGGGCCTTCACAGCTTGAGGAGGGATGGATGAGTCATTGCCTATGGAAAGGGTGTAAACTGTAAGATTTTTCTTTTTTTTTTTTTTAGAGACTGTGGTGTCTAGGACATCACCCTGGCACCTCACTTCTTGTGTAGTCTACTCAGTGTCATGAAGTTTCTCTTGAGCCTTTTCTCTAAAACAGTCACCAAAACCATTAGCGTTTAAGAGTCTGAGACTAGAGTTCCCATCGTGGCTCAGCAGGTTACGAACCCGACTAGTATCCATGAGGATGCGGGTTCAATCCCAGGCCTCGCTCAGTGGGTTAAGGATCTGTGCTGCCGTGAGCTCTGGTGTAGGTCACAGATGTGACTCAGATCCCGCATTGCTGTGGATGTGGCCTAAGGCCTGCAGCTGCAGCTCTGATTTGACTCTAGCCGGGGAACTTCCATATGCTACGGGTGTGGCCCTAAAAAGAAAAAAAGTAAAATGAAACAAACAAATAAAAAGGAGTCTGAGATCATTACCAGTTGAAAGCAAAATATGGTAAATCATCAGCCATCACAGCGTTTCTCCAGACCCGCTAGAGTTTACCCACATGAAGAACACAAAGTCATCAGTTAACGCTTTCTTCAGATTTGGAGGATCTCTGTAACTTGATGCATAGTCTCTTTGTCACCAGGTTTTCTCTGATTTTCACAGGCTTCTGAATTGTCCATGCTCATATTTTCCTTGCTGCTCTATTGAAATATGGAACCCTGCTGGACTAAACACAAAATGCTGATCCCTCTTTAATACATGTCTTTTCCCAAGTCGCTGTTCTACCATCACAGCTCTGAGGCTCCCTCTCAGCGTAATCCTAGTCCCGGATCCTTTGCTAACTGGCAGCTTGGCATAAACTCATTCAAAGAGAAGAGCTGCCAGAAACAAGGCCCTCATATTAATAACTCAAATTCTTGAAATGAAGAGCAGAAGATAAGATAAACACGCAGATAACGTCACAGTCACTCATACTCCCATTTCCTTGAGATTCTGACAGGGAGATGCGCTGAGCTGACAATGAACTTGCTGGACTTGCCGGTAAGTGGCCTGCTGCTTGCCACCAAGCTGGCACCCCTTCTCATTTTTGTGCCCTTGCCACTCCCTGGGAAAGATGTCCACCAAGGTGGACGAGAAGAAACCAGTATCAGCTCTGAGCTTGAGTTGCTGCTGTTGGGAAATTCAGCTGATGGGCCCCACGGGGAGGGCAGCCTCACTCTTCACCTGCTGTGGGGAGCATGGAGGTCCATCAGCATCATGCACAGAACCCCAAGTGCCAACCCAGTGGAAGGCTGAGCAATTACCACGCCTTTCTGCCTCTTCTCTAATCCTATTTGTTTCTTCTTCCCCATTTGTACTGGAAATTCTCCATTCTAACACCATTTCCCCACTCATCCATTCCTATTCTATACCCACAAGTTTGACATTTCTGGCCATCTTCCTTGCCTTTTGGCTTCTGGCTGGATTCAGCCAGTGTAAGGCCCCCAACAGGAGACGCAGGGAGGGGTAGGTGGCTAGGGTGGTGCCCAGATATTTATTCTCCCAGCTGATCTGTGCATTGGCCTTAACTGTGCCCCTCTCAAAGGCCACAGATCCTGTGCACAGCCCTGTCTCATAGGTACAGCTACAGTCCTACCTTCTCTGGGTTATTAGCAGTTGTCTCCCAACTCCTCAGGCCTATGGAGCCAAAGCCTCCCTCTGTTGCCAGCCCTGCTGGTCTTCCTTCATCCTGCCTACACCCCTGTCCCTTCGTTAACATACCCATTTGCATGTGTTACCTGTTTCCCACCAGAACCATAATTGATGAACCAACCCTCTTCCAAGCATGGAGGGAGAAGTGGCCTAGAATGCTACTTACCTTCTGTTTATCCATTGATGGAACACATGGAACCCTGCTAGGCACAATGGAACGCCTGTCTTTCCAAATGTTTGGCTCCCCAAGATCCTTATTGGAAAAAAAAAAAAAAGCCCCATTTTTCTTCCTTTTGCCCCGACTTTCCTACACTTAGTTCACCCTGGTAATACAGACAAATGGAAACCTGACTGGGCAGGATTATATATATATTTTCCAGCCAAACCATAAAACTAAAAGCTTTACCTTAGAAGTACACCAGGATCTACTGGGGACTAAAGGTTCAAAAGGTGGTGATGGGGCAGGGGTGGTTCTGATCTCCAAAACACTGCTGAACATTTGAAGTATATTTTCAAATGAGACACGAAACTGAACACACGGCTTTTTCCTTTTTTGATGTTTCTCCTCAAGTCTGAACTTTAGCAGTCTCTTTAGTACAGTCTAGAAATTCCATTTGTAGTCATGATGACCAAAACAGGATTATTAAGAGATTGCCATCCTTCCCCAGCTCCAGCTCTCACCCCATCCCACCTGCACTAATATTTAAAGATAAATCGGATATTCTTGGTTCCTGCATGGCTCAAGGTCAGGTGATACACACAGGAGTTGAAACAGAAACCATCTTGAGTTCTAAGCTTGGTACTTTTTTAGAGGGTACTTTATTTTTACCCTGCTATGACTTCTGTGCTTTAATCATCTGAATGAGCCAAGTTGAAACCAGACTCCCCTCATTTATGGGACATTCTTAATGGTGATTAAATATTTATGCTGTCAGAGGCCTTTTTCCCCCGACACGAAAGCTGCAGTTTGGAACATCCAGGAGCTTTAATTGTGAGGAAAGGCACACTTACATTCATGGTCAAAATAGTCAAAGATGCATTTATCAGTCTCTTTGACTGGGGGAGAGGGGTGGGTGTTGGTGACAGTTTGTGTGATCCCAGCAAACTGTCCTCGCTGACCAAGGACTGGAGGCAGAGCTGTCCTGAGGCCACTGAGCAGAACCACACTGAGTCAGGGCCCCCTTTTGGATGTAGGACCACTGGAAGCCCACCCACGGGGACCCAGGACCTAGGCTCTGGCATCTGCGGAGAAGGTGAGGTGCAATCCCAGCTCTCAGAACCCCTTTATGCACCATCTCCCTGCTCCCTCCTTGGTGTTATTCTAGCCACCCCGCCCCATGGGAAGTCCAGGAAAATGATTAAGTGGCTACAGAGTGGGCCACCATGAAGGGTGAACCTGGCACCAGGCCATCCAGCCCACCTTCTGCTCACCAAGCCCTGCGCGCTGGCATGGGGTTGGGTCTGCACTAAGCAAGAGATGCTGTTTCTTTGTACAAAGACTCTGTGAGGCTAGAGGTAGCCCTAGTCCGCTCTGGGTTCCAGACGCAGTGCCACCACTCTGTGACCGTGCAGCCCTGGGCTCTCTGGGCCTCAGCATCCTCACTGTAGCCCAGAAACAACAGTGTCTACCCTCATGGAGTTTTCAAGCATATGAAATGAGACATTTTATTAGGATCGCTCTTACCATTACTAGATACCAAGGTTCTCATGGTAGGTTAACACATTATTAGTTTGCTGGGGCTGCCGTAACCAGGTACCACGGATGGGGTGGCTTAAACAATTGAAATCTACCGATTTCCTCATAGTTCTGGAGGCTACCAGTGTGAGATCAGGGTGTGGCAGAGTGGTTTGCTTCCGAGGCCTCCCCCCTTGGCTCGTGGATGGCCATCTTCTCCCTGTGTCTTCTCCCTGGTCGTCATCTTCTCTCTGTATAGAACCATGTCTGACTTTCCTCTGCTCAGAAGGATGCCAACCCTCCTGGATTAAGGCCCACCCTGGGGCCCTCATTTTATATCTTTAAAGCCCCTATATCCAAATATAGTCATATTTTGAGATATTGGAGGTTAGGACTTCAACAGATGGATTTGAGGATGGGGGTGGGGATGCAATTTAGCCCATAATACTCATTTCAAATCTCATCGTTAGGAAGGAATTTTAACTAGCATCTCTTGGGCATATGCCCACTTCTGAGCACATTTACTTGGGCTTAACCAGAACTAAAGACCTCTTAAGACTTATGCTCATCTTTTGGCTCTTAGTATCATTATTGTCAAAAACAACTAGTATTTACTAAGGAAATTGCCTACACAGGGCTTTAAGCTATGAACTAAGGATACACTTGGTACTGTCTTCCATTTTTAGCAATGGGATATTCTTTAAATAAGCCAAGTCCTTTCATGCCTCCATGCCTTTGCAGATGCTGTACTTTACAACTAAAAACATCCTTTCCCTTGTCTCCATTTTGCGAACTCCTGTTCACTCTTCAAGACACAATTTGTTTGTTGGTTTATTAATTTTTAGGGCCGCCCCCACAGCATATGGAAGTTCCCAGGCTAGGGGTCCAATTGGAGCTACAGCTGCCAGCCTTCACCACAGCCACAGCAACGCAGGATCCGAGCCACATCTGCGACCTGTACCACAGCTCACGGCAATGCCAGATCCTTAACCCACTGAGCAAGGCCAAGGATCAAACCTGCATCCTCATGGTTCCTAGTCAGATTTGTTTCTGCTGAGCCATGATGGAAACTCCCCAAGACCCAATTTAAAAGCCACTTTCTCCTGGAAGTCTTTCTTGAGAGTGTACCAGAAGCTCTCTGCTAGACTCTGAACTTAAAAAAAAAAAAAAAAACTTAAAATAGAAATCAAGTTTTCATTCATCTTCGTACCCCCAGGAATCAACACAGGGCCTGATGTATAGTAAGTATTCATTCATTTATTCCAAAAGGGTGATGGGTGTTTCTTCTTTGCCAGGCTCCCTTCTAGCAGTGTACTCAAACCTGCCTGCCAAGTTTATTTAACTGAACTGATTTCTCTGCTTGGTTGTGAATTCCCGCCCCTGAACTTAAGTAGCACTTTATTTGCCCATCTACGAAAGCATTTAAATCTTGCAGTCTATATGATGCACTATACATTAGTTGTGTATGTAGATCTTCTATTCAATTTAGATTCCTTGAACTCAGGGATGGTACCTTATTCAGTTTGTCTTCATAATTTCTTTTATACCGTAAACTTTTTGTGCATTTACTTGCTCACACTTTTAACACATGCATTCTGAGACTCTACCATGTACTAAGCATGTATTGAGGACTAGGGGTGTGGCAGTGAGCCCCCAGTGCAGTTTCGCCCCCAGGGCAGTTTCTCAGGCCTTGCACAGACTCAGTGGCCCACAAACATTCATTGAATTGCATTCTAAAGACTGTAAGCTTGGGGGTACCCACAGCCCAGTTACGGTGACATAACCTAGCATATGTACAGTACATATTTACCAACTGGAGAATGTATTATCTCTCTAGGGACAGAGAACCGAAAAGGAGAAATGCAATATCCAGTCACAAAAAAAAAATTACTGACAATATGGAGAAGCAACCACTGAATTCAAGTCTGAGCATTGCTTTTGGATTATTTGTTAATTTACAGCATCTTTTAAACTTTGTTTGAAAATGGCTTTGTGTTGAAAAGGGAAGAGTCTTATACTGTAATTATGTCAGACAAGCTTATAATAATTATAATAATTATCAACTGAGTGCCAATAATACTTTAAGAACTCCACTGAGCATTAAGATCACACTAGTGTCTAACAGTTATTTAAAATTAAGCTCTTTAAAATTGAAAGGGCACAGATTCAGAATTTTCTATTTTTTAATAAGCAAAGATTCTAACAAATAAATACCCTCTTTTTCATGGTGGGTACTTCCATTTATAATAAAAACTTTCATCTCAAATGCTTAGTGGACCCCATCTAAATCCAATGAGAATTTAAACAATTGCTTCTCTTTATACCTTGAATAATATTCTCTAATCTGTTTGAAAAATATGATAACCTGCCAGATCACTGAGCCCTTACATAGCGGAGGACACACCCATCAACAGATAAGCAAGTTTCCATGGGTATATCATTCCATTATGCTTAGAAAAAGCCGTTTTGATACACACTAGGATTCCCCCTAGTGGCTATAAAAGGTACTTGATAAGGAAAAAAAAAATAGTTATGTATTCACTATCTCAGGGAAGTTGGTGGTGCTGAGGTTTACCAGCTTTCTTTTATTCCTTCCTAGCATCTGTTCCCCAAAGTTGGAAGTATGTCACCGATTAATAAAGATTTGATTAGCTCTCCACTTTCTATCCAGTGTCCATAGTAATCAAGGTGTCTGCCTGCAGTCTTGCAAATGCAGCATGAAATTACAGGGAGCCTTAGAACAGAGCAATTAAATGAACATTCTTTAAAACACCACCACCTGATTTCCATAAGACACGCCTCCAATCAAATTCTCAGCTGTAACTAGTTTGGCCCAAATTGATTTGGTGCCTTCATCCAAATCTTGAAAAAGATTGGCTCCTTTCAGAGAGTCTATTAATAACTATGTCAGGGGTGGCCAGCTCCTTTAAAAAAAATGTGCTTTTGTATATTGTCCAAATCAGATTTACTGGGTGTCAGTCTTTGTTATGTCTTTTGAAAAATACCCTCTGCTTACCTTGTGGAATGTTTATGAATTCATTCCATACACACTTGTTGATTACAGGCATAGCACTAGATTTCAGAGGCGGGAAGGAGGAAACAGATAGGAATGAGTCACATTTCTCAGCCTCTGAAAAGCTGATAATCGACTCTGACATGTCAATTTTCTGCTCCTTCACTGGTTCCCTTTTTCTACCTACCTCTTTAAATGTTGATGTGCAGGGGATTATGGTAACTATATTTATCTCCCCTGAAAGCTTTACCATGACTGCACCTGTCCGTGCACCCCACCCCCAACCAGATGTGGGCACATGACCTAGGTCTGGCCAATCCCAGTGCCCGATGGCTGGCAACTGTGTTTGGGCTAAGGATAGGTCATGTGACCCAAGCAAAGCCAATCAGAGTTCTTTCCAGGGATTGTTGTATGGACGGTGGGAGAAAAAAGGTCTTTTACTGGGATGACAAGTCTGGGGCTACCAGTGACTTTGTTCCTGACCTAGTAGAAAAGTCTCATCTGAAATAGGAGGCAACAAGGCAAACCTTGAAAGAAAAGCAGAGATGAGACAGATAAACTCACGCGCTCATGAGCAAGTACACGCGCGTGCACATGCACACACACGCACACACACACACTGATGGAGGCCCACCACAGTGAGTCCTCAGTCTTGTCCTTTGACCTGAGCAGGTTTGGGTTGAACTTCTCTCCCTTGCTCTGTCTTCGGCCCTCTCTTATCCCGGCTCTATTCTTCTTGGTCAATATCACCTATGCCCATGGGCTTCCACCATCACTTTGCTGTTGAATGACTCTAAAATCTCTACACAAGAGTGATCTTTTGAGCACTATATCTACATGTCTAAATTCCTACTGGTCATCGCCCTTGGACCTTCCACATGTATCTCAAACCAGCTTTCTTCCGTGCCCTTTCCCCCGCCTATTCCCTTTTTCAATGGATGATACCACTGTCCATTCAGGTTCTCAGTCCAAGAGCTGGAAGTCATCCTGGGTACTTCTCACCTGGCCTGTATCTAAACAACTCTCAAGTCCAAGTCCATTGATTTTCATCTCCTTAAGATTGCTTATAACCCCAGGTCCCTTCTGTTGTCTCATTCCTACTCCTTGGTTTAGCTCCTCATTGCCTCACACCTCGGACATTTTAGATTCAACTAGTATTCCTGGTTCTAGGCTGTATGTCCACCCCCTCCCATCCAGTGTTGCATTGCCTTCTAATTTTCTTACAAGATGGAAAGTTGATCAGGTTTCTTCCTGTTAAAAATTCTTCAATGACTTCCTGTTATTTCCCAATATTTTTATGTCATGGGCCCATCAGGCTCCACTCCGCTTGGGTCCACCCCCGTTAGACCCACACAAAGCCACTCACTGCTGAAAGTGATCAGTCTAAGGGCTCTGGCTGCCAGGCTCTCCCAGCAGACCTAAGGGCTGAAAGGGTAGGGTAAAGTCTCGATATACCATATACCATACTTTCAGGGAGGCTCTGGCTTAGAAATTACTGCTTGTGCCCCTTAGCTTGATCTCTCTAGTCCCTGACCGCCTGTCTTTGCCACACTCTGTTCCCATGCCTTCACACGCATATGTAATTCTACTCTGGGCTGAACTAGTTGTCGAGTAATTATGCAGGGCCAGTATACCTGAACTCTGAGGCATCTGTTGGCATTGGCTGACATGCCTGCTATGCATTTGTTTGGTTGTGTTCTGTCTAAAGGAGGAGGTTGATGCTAAGCTTCTGTGGAAAGAGACAACGAAAAGCGGGTAAAAACAGTATGCTTTCCTTTTCTTCAGATAATCCCCTGTACAGAGCAGGGGTGCACAGGAGCTGGAAGATATACTTTGACCGAAGGCCTGGGACATTCAAGGCATTCACACCATCTCAGGGTCTGTGACAGAGTGAAGCACAGAGCTGGAGAGAAGGGCGTTCTTCCCAGCTTTGCAGAGAATACTGTGTCAGCATCAGGGGAGATACAGAGGCGCAGGGAGGAAGCCCCACTCAAAGATGTTCCCGTAGGGTCTCCCCAGAGTGACTAGAGAGGTTGAAGGAGAAAGGAGTTGAGGATAATCAGCAGTAAAACCTGGGGGTATTAGTCATGCGGTCTTGCTGGCATGCACTGGGGAGACCTGTGAAAAACAGTTTATAGAAGCTATACAAATCAGTTACTATGTGCTTGGTTATAAGGAAAAAAATCTAAATCCTTGTAGCGTGGACAAGGAGGCATTAATTTTTGGCCCACACAAGCAGTCCAATTGCCAGGATTGGTTGCCATTCAGTGTTACTATCAAAGAGCCCCCCCAGGCTCTTATTATCTTCCTGCTGTCACAAGATAGCTGCCACAGCCACAAATATCGTAACAGTTTTCTAGACAAGAAGGAGAAAGCTGGTTTTCTCCTTGCACGTCTCCATCTTTGTACATCCAAATGCAAGGCCCTGAGCCGGCTTCCCCTTAAGTCTCATTGGCCAGAATGTGGTTATGCACCCACTCTGGGCCACCCACTGGCAAAGAGAAAAGGAATGACTATGATCGGTGCCTGACTGGCTCATGAGCCTGGGTCTAGGGGAGGAGATTACCTTCCTTAAGGTCATCGCAGGTTCAAAGCTAAGGTTCCAATAGCAGGGAAGAAGGAGGGAAGGGAGGAGATGGGTGTTGGGTAGGTCAAGAATGCTCCTCCAGGAGTCTCCATTTGGCTCAATGGGTTAAGAACCTGACTAGTATCCATGAGGATGTGGGTTTGAACCCTGGCCCCACTCAGTGGTTTAAGGACCTGGCAAGTTGCCGTGAGCTGTGGTGTAGATCACAGGTGCGGCTTGGATCCCCTGTTGCTGCGGCTGTGGCGTAGACCTGCAACTGCAGCTCTAATTTGACCCTTCGCCTGGGAACTTCCATATGCCATGGGAGCGGCCCCAAAAAGCCAAAAAAAAAAAAGCAAAAAAAAAAAAAAAAGAAATCCTGTTCCAATTCTGAAAATGTTTTGGGTCTCCACTCCTGGCAGTCTCCACCTCCCTGTTCCCATCAGCTTAAGTTCTGCTCATCCTTTGGGTTCTTACTCTAGCATCTTCTCTGACTTTTATTCACCAGAATGATCGTCCTCTCTTTGGTTTCACCAATACACCTGACTCATACCCCTATCTCTGCTCTCATAACACTTCATTGCACGGTGTCCCTATGGCCCTAGACTCCTTGGGCGAAATAGTTATATTCATCTTAGTCTCTAATGTCCAGCATGATGCCTGGCCCACTGTAAGTGTGCAGTATTTGCGGAATAGATGTTGCATTAACAAATCCAAGGTAGAAAATAATCATGTTGGCACTGGCATTTTCAAGCATGAAGGCCCACTAAATATGCACAGTCAATAGCTATTCAGTTCAGCCACACCTATTTACGTTGGGTCTATTGTCTGCCAAGCACCAGAGGCAGCCCAAGAGAAGGATAACACAGGATCCGTGAACTCAAAGAGCATATGCACCGCAAAGATAACAAATAATACAAAGTAGCATCTGATAAGTGTCTCATTACAGCACCAGGAGTGCGGTGGCAGGGGAGACAGAGCCCACTGGGACAGGGAGGGCACAGTAATTAAAATCCACAGGTTATCCAAAATCTTAATTTCATCGGTGCTCGAATCCTCAACCCATTCACACCTTCTTAGTGATGTGGAAAAATGGTCAGATTTAAGTGTCATTTCCCCTCAGTGCCCTGCCTATCTATCAGAGCACCTGTGACCCACAGTAAAAGAACCACACGGTAAACAGCCAAAGAGGAAACCAGGAAGAAAAGCAGACCTCGGTAATTCACAGCTCACACAGTCAGCTCTTGAATAGCTGAAAGCTGGTGCAGTTTTAACCAGAGATATGAAGATCAAATGATTCCACGTTTCACAACTATCCTGCATTTGAGGCTTTTGTTAAGGTGTGTTATTGGGAAAGAGGTAACTAAAACCAAGCCTAAGGCACAGTGGAATGCACTAAATGCTTAATTTTACAGGCCCCTTGCTGCATGGAACCTGTGTTTTTGCAATGGGACAATACTGAAATCACCTAAGGCGAGGAGGACAATACTGAGAGTCTCCTAAGGGAATTTTAACATTTGTGTGGGGAGTGGGGGATGGGAGGGCATGGGCTGTGACAGTCTAGCTAAGTCTGTTGATTCTTCTTAAAATATTTTAATTTTTTTTAATTAAAAGAAGTAAAATATATATGACTACAAAGGAGGCCAACTATGTTGAAATACAGTTACAAAATAATAAAATCATGACATGGTAACACGTAAGTTTTTTTTTTTTTAGGGCTGCACCAGTGGCATATGGAAGTTCCCAGGCTACGGGTCCAATCGGAGCTGAACCTACCAGCCTATACCACAGCCACAGCTGTGCGGGATCTGAGCTTGTCTTCGAGCTACACCACAGCTCATGGCAACGCCGGATCCGCAACCCACTGAGTGAGGCAGGGATCCAACCCGTGTCCTCACGGTTACTAGTCAGGTTTATTACCGCTGGCTGAGCCAGAACAGGAACTCCCACATGTGCTTTTTAAGTAACAGTATAAATAAAAAGACTGAGCAGCACCTCTAATATTGAATTATGATGTGAAGTAGGGCTAAGCATGAATCAAGGTATCAGCAACAATTGTCGAGTGATTTGAAAAGATCTGTGATGTCGCTTGTGGACAAAGTTACAGGTGCTACTATTACTATTCTAATTTGTTGCCTACATTCATAATGCAAGAAAGTACTAAATTTCTGTTTGGAGAAAATAAAGGTATCATTTTGTTTTACCATCCAAGTTCATAGACCCCCGGTTAAAAACAGCTGTTCTGAGGTCCCTCAACCACATGGTGACCGAGTTGAGAACCAGAGTCAGCATGTGTTTCCCTGCTGTTGATGGACACAGGTCTAAGATGGCATTTCCCTAGTCAGCCAATTAAGTTACAATTTCTCTTCTTCTCCTTAAAAAAGTTAGGTCCTTAGGTAGAGAGGTTCAACCACAGGAAGAGAGAAGGAACCCTTTGAGGATGCTAGTTGGAAAAGACCTTTATTAAGTTCACTCCCGTTAACTTTCCTTGGAATGTGGCTCTCTAACACATTTCTGTTCTTGCATTTTCTGCTGATGTAGTAGTTGCTGGATCCTTTACAGCCTCTTGCGGTATTCTTGCCTCATCAGATTTGGACATCTCAGAGGCAATGGTTCAAGAAGCAGAAATGCATGCTCTCAGCCTAGAGAAGCAGTTAGATTGCTCGCTGCATGAAGTCACTTTTTGAAAATGTAAAAGGGACAAGGCCACATCCCTCTGGAAGGGGAATTTGGTGCCCATTAAAGTACAAATGAGACACTCTTAGAGTTTTTTTATTTTTCTTTTAAACAAATACAAAACTATCTTCATAACTGACCAGGCCAGCTGCCCCGGGCCTGGTGCCCAGTTCCCCTTTCTTGCTTATTTTAAGTCCTTACCTAAGCGAGAAGAGAAGGAAGGAGAGCAAAGGGAAGTGTCCTAACACTGTTCAGAAGGGTGGATAGCTATTTTACTTTTGCAAAAATGAAGTTCCTTCTCTACTTACTTAGAAATAAGCACACCAGGCACCGATTCTCCTCCAACAATTACTGTGTCATTTAGAAGGCGTGTCTTCACAGATTAGCTTCCACGCCTATAAATTGTTCTTAAAAAGGTAAAAATCGATTTGACGGTAAATCTATATCTAAACAGTAGGTAATAGGATATCCTTAGTGGCTCAGTTTAAGGAATCAGTGTTATCACCCCTGTGACTTGTGTCGCTGCTGCAACACTGGTTCAGTCCCTGACCCAGGAACTTCCACATGCCATGGGCATGGCCAAAAAAAAAAGAAAAAAAATAAACTCTCAGAAGAATCAGATTTGTGAGGACAACAAATTCCAAAATATGGAGGTGTTGGAGCTTCACATTGAAAAGGCTTTTGACCAATGACACACGTATTATTTAAAAAAACAAGCAGCCTAAAGAACATATCTGCTGAATAGTTGTCTACCCGAATGCAGATCATATTTTTCCCAGTCAGCAGCCATGAATGAGTCGCTTCTTCATTTGTACTGGTATTGCAATTATAAGACAAACAGAGCATAAATCCTATCCTATTACAGCTACTTGTGTGTCTTTCTTTCTAATTTTGAATTTCTGGATTTGGTCTTGGCACCTCTAGGGTCTTGCTGGACAATTATTAGTTTCTCAATAAACATTTGCTGAATTGAATGTAATTAAAGGTGGTGCTGCTGGCTAGGGAGGAGACAGTGAATGATTTGTCTGTAAAACCTGATCAGCAGTGTTAAAAGATCTTCCACCACCAATAACTTGAGGGATGGAATTTAAAACAGGCCTAAATGGGCAGTGGACAAGTCAGAAATGGACAAAATGCAGTCTGCCAAGAACCTGACAATGCTTGATACGCCGTTGTTGAATAAATTACCAATTTTAATATTAATAGTGACCACGATTCCATACTGCCTGGTGTAGTTTCCTCCTCTGTAAAATGGAGGCGTGGACAGAATCTCCATCATGGGTTTTTAGGAAGGTTAAATGAGTGAATGCACATAACACAGTTAGACTAGCATCTGCATATAGTGTTAGTTCTTCTATGAGCCAGGAATGGTGCTCAGCACTATTCATGCTTTATTAGTAGAAACAGTAAAGGAGCCAGGATGAAGAAAACCCTGAAGAACTGGGGGAAAAGAAGGGTAGAAACTTATATCCTAGAGGTTTTCAGTTCTCAGTCTTTGTATTATTGTCCTTGCTGCCTGGAACAAGCATTGCCAGCTGTTCACGTGGCGGACTCCCCACTGCGCTTCGCTGTCTTGGCCTCCACTCAGATATGCCTTCTCTCACTCACATGCTAGAGCAACTCCCCTCATATTATTCCCTCTTTCCCTTTAGAGCACTGAATATGCTGTGTAGTTGCATATGCCATTCCTTTTTTTTTTTTTAACCCATCTATGAGTGTCTCCACCACTAGACTGTTCACTCCCTGAATGCTGGAATTGGTTATGTTACCCATCACCCTCAGCTCCCAGAAAACTGCTCAGCATAGACTAGATGCTCAGTGAGTGGATGAATGTATCGGTGTACCCCTTGGGCACAAATGGAATAAATGAGTGTATCAGGGTTCTGGCTACAGGAGGTTACAGCCAGCTTGACATCATTTTGGTCTGCAAGATACTTGCCTCTCAAAAGCATGCCAGCACTTAGAAAAGCGACCCTACACACACACACACACACACACACACCCCAAGCTGTAATCTAACACTGTGTCCTCTTAACTTCTCTCAGGATCCCACCTCCAGAGAACTTTAAACCAGCCCTACATCACCACATACTTCCTAATTTTGATCAAATTTACAAAGAGACAGGTGAAGATGAAAGGGTGTGAAAGTGGAGAGAAAGAATTTGAGGGTCCATCACCCTTTTACTAAGAAACGCTTGCTTTTTGAGGCTTCCTGAGGAGGCAGGAAGTATGTGCCGAAACCTCAAAGTTTTGGTAACCAACAGCACCCTAAAATCCCCGAGCAGGGCTTACCCTGCGGATCAGCTCTGAGGTTAGGAAGAAATAGCATGTATACTTCTGCCTCCTGAGTCATGTCTAGAGCTTTCTGATCCCGTCGCCTAAAGGTCTCAAAAAGATAAAACTGAAATGAATGTCTAAAATTCCTAGGGGCTCTCACCAGCTATTTTGGAAACAAATATAGCTGCTTGCAGGCTAGCTTCTATTTGTCCAGAATTACCTAGCTAAAGTAGAAGCTGCCCACACAATTACACTCTAGTTAAAGTATTTTGAGCTCCACCCACTCTCTGCCCATTTTTAGCATGGTGTGATGGAGCAAGCTGGCCCTGAGAAGCCACGTGGAAATGCCTCCAAGTGACTGAACCCCAGGCCTGTTTGCAGGTGGGTCCTGACGGCTAGCCTCTAGGCCCCTCCCACCATAAATACACAGATTACTTTTCAAAATTCTTTCACAGAATCTCTCATGCTTGAAAATAATAAAAGTAGGGCAAACCTCTTATTGCTCTATTTTACAGAAGAGAAAACAGTCTCAGGGAGGCGGTTGTGTGGGAAAATCAGAATGTGAGTGTCCTGATTCCTGGTCTGCCATTCTATGAGTCTCAGCTCTCAGCATTGGAATCATCTAGGGAAATTTTTGAGAAGATGAAGATGCCCAGGCTCAAGACCAGCTTCTCAAAGGATGGAGCCTGGAATGTGTATTTTGTAAAAAAAAGCACCGCAGATTCAGGTAAATAGCCAAGGTTGCAAACCCTTAGCCGCACACGTACTTAATTGGCATACCCATTAAAAATAATATGAAAATGAATTTAACTAAAGCATAAGGAAATAAACCTGGTTTGTTCAATGTAGGGATAAAGTCCATTCAATCAATACCACTGTGTTGCATATTGCGTTGTGTATGAAGGCCCCCCCGCCCCGGAGTTGTGCAAAGGGCAGAGGATATGTTGGAAGGAGATTGGTTAGCAAGATCTGGAAGAATACAGTAAGAATTCCAGACGAATCTAGATTACCCATTAGAGGCTCTGGAAAGCAGATACCCATTTGAATTCCCGTAACTCACTTGGGTTTCTATAATGCTAGAGAATGCAATAATATGGGGTTATCTAAAACAGCTCCCTGCAGGACCGAAAGAAGAGCCTCATTAAAGACTGTGTCAATCTGCTGGGCTAATATGGTTTTCTTTCTTCCCCCACCCATGTCTCCTCTTAATCAGAACTGATTCAAATATTCCAATGGTGAGGAGTCAGAAGCCAGAACACTGGGTTCTGGTCCCAGCTCTGTCATTACCTGCTATGTGACCCTATTGGCTGAACTGACTTTTAGTTCTCTTATCCTTAAATGGGGAGTTTAATTCCTCCTCTGCTTGCCTTACTTGCAGGGTGCATTGGAATGGCATATTTACACAAATATAAGGGTACCATGCATTATTATTATTACCACGAATAGCACCTCTGGATTCCTTAGTGCCAAATGGGTCGTGTTCATTCTATAAGCCCTGCATGTCATTAAATATCCCATTTCCTGGAGGCCTATCCTCTTACCCGTCCCTGTAGTGAGAAGGTCTGAGAAACACTGAGTCCTTTCCCTTTAACCACCCAAGCCAGAACTCTCCAGAGAGTAGAAGAAAGGAGAGAGAGCTAAGTGACTCAGGTCACAACAAGAGGTTGGGAAACCGGGACTGGCCGTAGATCAAAGGAATTCAGGATTGAGAGAAAGTTCTGAGGGACAGCGAGAGTGGCCAGGCTCTAGGCTTGGCTCCCCAATACAGCAGCCATTAGCTACATGTGGCTATTTGATTAAATTAATTACAGTGAAATAAAATTTAAAAATCCATTCCTCGGTCACACTAGTCATTTCTAAGGCTCCATCTCCTGCGTGAGAATGCCTGCCGTACTGGACAGTGCTGATGGAGGACTCGTTCATCACTGCAGAAACTTCTGTTGCACAGCGCTCTAGACCGTCTGAGAAATGGACCAGGGTTAATCTTTCCCATAACGTGGCCAGATTTTCCTCAGAGAAGAGCATTCTAGGGTCACTGCGCCAAAGGCCCGGGCAAGCCGGGATGTGTCACTGTTCTTTCTGGCCGGCCCCACCCCCTCTCTGATTCAGCCTGGAGACGACTGGGAAGCGCTGACGGGGACCCCTCACTGGGTGGAGCTGGAGCACGGAAGCTCTGGATGGATGGGACTTTCTGGTCTTAGCAAGGAGAGCGTGGACCTTCCTTGGACCCTTGGGAAGAGCTAGGGGCAAAACGGAAAACATTTGAAAACCAAATTATGGTCACAGAGAGCCTTCCTTCACATACTACCCTGGAAGGATGCCAGCCAACCTCGGCCAGCTGCTGTCACCTCTCTGAGCCTTTCAGGACCCGAGCAGTAGGGCTGGGTGGGAAGAGAAGCACGACAAAATCAAAGAGGATCATCTGGGCAGGACCCTGAAGCCCACGGTATCCCACCCCTTCTTGGGAACACCAGCTTGGTCAGCACAACCCCAGATCTTCTTTGGAGGGTAATGGCAGCTACTAAAGAAACCGAGGTGCTAGAATTCTCTTTTCTCCCAGACTTCACATCCCGGCTGAACTGAAGGGAAAGTTCAAGCCAAATTCTGCCACGCCTCCACTTTTAGACCAGAATTCTTTAGTCACACAGGTACAAGACCTTGATGAACTAATCATGATGAAGTTCCAGCTCTGTGTCCCTCTTGGTTTCTGAGACCAATGCCGTGCTCCCAGCAGGCATCATACCGTCGGAAATCTCCTACACCAGTGGCCAGAAACTGATTAGGGATCAAGCCTCAGGCGCTGTCCCAGCCGTATAGATTTTGGGCATGCCTGAATTCTCAGTCCCTGTTCATTCTGGGTGTGGGTGGGGGTGGAGAGGTGGAAGGAGGGCTGGCTCTGAACTATTTTAGCCCAATCACATGTTTTAGCATGTGTTCCCTCTATACTTGTGTGTGTGTGTGTGTGTAGCCCACATACCCTTGGTCATCTTCTCGTGACAGCCCTCACCAGCTTCCTATGGCTCCTATTCTTCTGGCCATAAATTCAAAGCACTAACTTGCCTCTAAACCTTTGGGGGACTGATTCTTGTAGACTGAATCTAGAAGGCTCCCACTTATTTAAATAGTTGTCATATGTATTTACTTCATTTAACCTTATATTTATTTACACATTTGTCTTATGATGTTTGTTTAACTTCACCTTAAACTTCAGATCCACCAGGGATGGGATGCTCCTTGAAAGGCAAGGACACTATCTCCTATTCTGTATCTCCAACACTCAGTGTGATGCCTGACACTTACATGACAGCAATAAAGACTTGCTTGGTAAAAGGATATGGCTAATATTATCATATCTAGGGTGCAGAGTTAAATCTTATCCCAGCAGTAGTTCACAGAATGGAAGACTATTACTCACATAATAGATTACATTTTACTTACAGCCTTTACTATGCACCAGGCTCTTTTCTAAGCACTTTATATATATATTCATTCATTTAATCTTTATAAAAATCCCATGCAATAGATACAATTATCTCATTTTACAGATGAGGAAATTGAGGTATAACGAATTTAAGTGGTTTGCCCAAGATCACATAGCCAAGAAATAAGAAGAATTAGGATTTGAACTCAGACCCTCTGGTTCCAAATCATGGGTCCTTTTTTTTAAATGATGTACCAAGTAGGAAGAAAGTTCAGTTTTTACTCCCACCTCACATCCTACATAAAAATAACATGTAAAGTGGTTTCAGATATTCTTCTGCTAGTCAAATGGCTAAGACATAATAAATAATCCACCTAGGAATTATCAGGGAATTGGGGCCACCATTCAAGCAAGTATAGCCATGGGGAATGAGTGGGAGAAGACAGAAGTTTTGCTATTGTTTCCTTTTTCTGGAGATGCGTTTATAAGTCAGTGTGCGGGGGGTGGGGGAGGGATTGCTAGGGAAGAAAAGAGAAGACTGAGAAGCAGGGGAAGAGGAACCTCACAGAAGAGGAACCCTTTTCCACCCTTATCCTTGCGGCAGCCCTGGTCACAAGTGTACCCATAGTGCCTTGCATCAGAGAGAAGTGACACCCCGGGCCTGTGGTCACCTGATTACTGCTGTGCGTAGATGGAGACCCAGCATGCTAGACTTTCCAGTTTGTAGAGAGAACAGGAAACCTGCGTGTTACGTGAGATGTCCTGATTTTAAAACGATACACTCCGCCTGCTGTGGCTTGAGAACTCAGACCCCAGACCTTGGGAAGTCCTAAGATTCAGAATTATAAAGACTAACTGAAGATTCAGAATGAAATGCGAATGTCTACATCTAAGTTACTGCAATGAACCAAGGATTTTTCTGGCCCTTCCCCAGGAACTGCCTTGGATTTGCAGAATTTCCGATCGTCACACGTGTGGGTACCACTTCACAGTTTTTATCCCATTTGCATATCACTCGTATCATGATTTATTTAATACTTCCCTCTTCATTGGCTCTATATTAACTGGCTTTTTAAAACTGAGGCTGCCATAGCCTATAATAAAATCCTAAGTTGGATGTGCTAGACACAGTTTTTCCTAAGCGTGTTAAAATAAATAGACAACTAGGAGAATTAATATTGCTCATTCTATTTACCACTTACAATCACTCTCTGGTGATAAACCTCTCATTATTAGGAAGCACTAACATTTCAAAACAGGCTGTTTCAGACAAGGCTAAGATGGAATATTGGAGAAGCAGAAAAAGACGTGATCGTGCGGAACTGGAAGGGGGGGTGGGGGAGAGGAGTCAGAGTAGAGAGAGGAAATTCTTTTCTACCTGATAAGAAACGTGGGAACTGGAGGATTTCAAGTTCAATGTTAAAAGACGTGCTGTGGTTTTATTAAAGAACTCCCTGCCCCTTCCATTGGTTTAAGAAAAAAATCTCTGCCTGTCTCTCATATTTCATTTGTCTGTTATCTCTCTACTACTAAAAACACTTTGCATGAAAACAATCAGTCTCTTTGTTCACAGGAGTCCTTGGGCCCCTGCTGTTTTCTTGCTCACTCAGGCTGGTGTTTTTTTTCTGTGGTTTAATCACAAGCCCCTGCTTTGGGTATGAAGCAGCAGGTGGTGGAGCCAGGCTTCAGACCTGAGGGCAGGTGGCATTTTCACCTAGAACACTTGAGGGCTGAGTCCAGGGGAAGAAACTCCTTAGACAGGTGCCCAGGGGGGAGCTGGAATGGAGTGACTGTGAGCATCCAGGGAGGTGGACTCGATTTTATAAAGTGAATGGTACAAAGAGTGTTCCACTCTGGAGTAATAGATACTGACAGTGAGGAGCCCTTGTTCGCAGCATCTTGCCTTGGGCACAAATGACAAACGGACGTTCATCAAGGTTCAGTTCTTGGCACCCTTGGTGGGTAGTATCACGGACCTGCTGGACAGAGCTCCCCCGACACCTGCAGGAGAGAGCCTTGTTTTCTAGGAGTGATGATGGCTGTTCCTTTTTTCCATCTTGTTTTTTTTTTTTTTTAAACTTTTCCTTCTTATTTATAAAAGCAGTTCTTCAGGATGGAGAGCATGCTTGTGTTTTGCCCATCACTGAATTGCTGAGGATGCCTAACATGTAATGAGTGCTTCATATGAGTTCAATTAACTAACTTAAATGATTTAACCATTAGTTAACACCTGTGTGGGGGGAGATGAAGTAGTGCAAAAATGGAAATAAAAATTACTAATAATTCCACCCACACAGATAGGATATTAATATTTTGATAAACCAGCTTCCAGTCTCTTGGTACATACACTTTTTTTCCACATACGATTGAGATCATGCTTTGGAATGAATTTTATATTCTGCTTTCAAATTTATAGTATATCAGGAGAAATTTCCAAGACTATTAGTTTTCAAAAACCTCACTCTCAATGACTGCGTGACATCGTAATACATGAGTGTTAGAGTTTATTGAACCCCTCCCGTGTTGGGTATTCAGGGTGATTTCGAGCTCTCTGTTGGGACTCAGATCAATGGTCGTTGCATTCACCGTGCTCATTCTAGATGACAGGCATGCACCTGACACCAGGGCACAGAGAACGAGGAAAGCTCCAAGTTCACACTCACAGGTTAAGGGCAAGAGTGGAGGAACCTGAGAGGGTAGAAAGAGTCAGGAAAGGGGAGGAGAGCCAGAACTCAGTAGTTCTCAGACTCTGGGGATGAGGAGAGTGTCTGGAAGGAGAAAGTGGACAAGGATCAAAGGGGTAGAGAAGCCCCAGCACTCCTTTGCAAACTGTGCTTGGGCCCCTGCATCCTCTTCTAGTCTCTGTAATTGGGACCCACCCTTGCTGCTGCAGGCCCTTTGTGCACGCCACCCCCACTACCTGGACCCCATCCACTGCCTCAGGTCCCTTGTTTCACGTTTCTTTACTGCCTCCCCTGACTCGGCTGCTTCTACTAGACACTCTCACCATCGATGCTCTTCTCTGTACATCTTTTAATCATTTCTATAATCTTTGGTCACTGCAAGCCTTCTCCACTGGAAACCTCACGTGTAATAAAAAATATGTTGAATGAATGAATGAATGAAGGGCTGGGGCTGAAAGATGATGGTTCTCTTCTTTGTAGAGATATGACTGATGCGAGCACATAGAGACATGGACGAAAACACACAGGTAGAGGTCCTCCTGCAGCCTCATCTGTGCCCAAGGAGAAGCCTTTTCTTGGCAGGCTTGTGCGTACAGAGCAGGGCTGGCTTGGCTCACACAGGCCAGGCCAGGGATTAAACCCATGAACTTGGCATCAGTAGCGCCCTCACCATTCCTCAGACATGGAGCAAGAGTGAAAAGGAAGGAAGGTGTTGGGTACCTCTTCTTGTGCCCCCCAGTTTTCCTACTATTGAGAGAGAAGGGGGATAGCATGTCTCTGGAAGGTTCTCCATGCATAGCAAGCAGCCAGAAGGGAGCCAGTAGCAGAAGGGGGAGATCTGTTTGTGCTGCAGATGAAATGACTGAGAATTCAGGGACCTGTCTCATGGCAAGACCGTCAGCCATGGAAGAATCCATTTCTAATAGCTCCTTCTTATACATTATTCATGAAAACAGGAAGACAGAGCCGATAATATCAGAATGATGCCGCTGTCCAGCAAATATAATGCCGGTAGCTTAGGGGCATTTTAACTAGCATGGAAAAAAAAATGATTTTTGCCGATTTGAGGTCTGGAAGGCTGAGACAGTGAATGCAAACTTGGAGAGCTGGTGTGAGTTTTGTATTTGGAAAAAGGCGTGGCCTTCCACCAGCAGCATCTGTTTCTTTGTGGTGGCTGAGGCCTCCCCACCCTCTCATTTCTTCGTTTCTAATGGAGAAATTAATGCTGCTCTAGTTAAATAGCCCTAGGTTTTCAAATCAGTTTCTATTTTCATATCTGTCAGTCAAAAGGCAGGGACAAGCAATAGGACTTTGTGCAGGGCTTCGCCAGATTTTGACATAAATTATTAGCTTCTAATCTTTTCAAGCCTCAGGGACGAGGGCTTTTTAAACAGTGAGCGTATTCTGCTGTTGCTGAAATCTGATTTCTCCTCCCCAGTTTTTGATTCATTACAACTGCAAGATTCACTCCATCCTAACACCCCCCCGCCCCCCCCACCGCCGCCGCCCAACTTGCTGTCAAAGAAGCCAGGAGGTTAGTCTGTTGAAAGAGAGGAGAGAGAATTGGGAGGGCAGGTCATGTCAGTTTCCCCAGGGGTAGAGGTGCAGAGGGGGAAGAGGCAGCTCACTGCGATCCTTGATTTGCCGTGATTTTCTGTCCTTCTGGCTTCTTGAACATTGAATTGAATTACACTCATTCATTTAGCCCACAAACAGTTACTGAGGGTGTACAAATTGTCATGAGTACTTGCAAACTATTTGCAAACCAAAAAATGAACCAAGCTTTGTTGCCCGCCTCCGTGCCGCTCATCATCTCTGAAGGCAGATGGACGTGTGGTCAAACTGCCACACAGAACAGTGTTTCTCCAGGTGGGCTGGGAAAGGAAATGATGGTGGAGGGTCTTCAGAGGATCAGGTTTTAATTTGAATAATTATTTATTTTATTTTCATGCGTATTATATAAATAGAATTAGCCCTTCCAATCTGTAATTTCACAAACATCTGCTCAGGAGGCTAGTGAGTTGATTTAAAGAAAATATTAATGACAGACCAAGTGGTATTGGGATATGGCAAAACAACAAAGTTGGATAATAATAATAATAATAATAATAGTCAATACTTAAAAGAGATTAATATGGACAGGTACTTTTGATAACTGTTTTACAAATATGGGGGGGGGAGGGTTGTATAATCTCCACCCCTGATTCCCAGAGAAATACTCCAGTAGTCTGAATGAATGAATGAATGAAACTGATTGCACCAATGGATATTCAAGAAGACAGAACATTCAACATGAAGGACAGAAAATAATAGGCTCACCCTCTCACTGACTGCTCTCTTTCCTGTGCCCCACAAGGGGTGAGGCAGCCTAGCACCCTCCCTGGGGCTGTCTGGATGTCACTCAGCAGACCCACTCTCCCCACAGCCAGGTACTGGATGGGTGGGTGGCTGGGGTGGGATAGGGAAGTGGATGCAGGAAGTCCACTTGCAGCCTGGGCACTTATTCAGCAACCAAACTATACCTATAACAAGGCACTTGCTCCATTTCAATCTCCATCTGGTGCCTGGTCTGATTTGGTTAAGAATCTGGAAGGGAGGGATGTTCTTCCTTAAGTTTATTTTATATGGTACTCGTTGGGCTTCCTGGATTTGAATGAGTGGTTCCTTTCCCATGTTAGCGAAGTTTTTGGCTGTTATCTCTTGGAATATTTTTTCTGTCCCTTTCTTTCTCTCTTCTCCTTCTGGAATTCCTATAATATGGATGTTGGTGTGTTTAACGTTGTCCCAGAGTTCTCTTAGATTGTCTTCATTTCTTTTCAATCTTTTATCTCTTTTCATTTCTGCATCAGTGATTTCCACTAGTCTGTCCTCCACCTTACTTATTCGTTCTTCTGCCTCCTGTATTCTGCTTTTGGTTGCTTCTAATGAATTTTTCATTTCAGTGATTGTATTTTGCATCTCTGCTTGCTTAAGTTTTAAATCTTGTATTTCTTTGCTCAGTGTTGTCTCTAAATTATCAGTCTTTGCCTCCAATATTTCCAATGTCTTGCAATATCTTCAGCATCATCAGTCTAAAGTCTTTTTCCTGGAGGCTGATAATCTCCAGATCACTTAGCTGTTTTTATGGGTTTTCTTTCTTGTTCCCTTGTCTGAGTTATAGTTCTCGGCCTTTTCATTTTTATAGGTTTTTGGTGCGATCTCCATTTTGTAGACAAGGGTCTTAGTCTCTCTTATTTCTGATGTCTGCCTGCTTTGTGGCTAAATTGGTGCAGGAGCTTGCTGTAGGCTTCCTGATGGGAAGGACTGGTGCCTACCTACTGGTAGGTGGGGCTGATTCCTATCCCTCTGGTGGGTGGGGCTTTGTCTCTGGGAGAGATTAGAGGCAGCTATGTGCCTGGGGGGTCTTTAGGCAGTCTGTTTACTGATGGGTGGTGCTGTGATCCCACCTGGATCATTGTTTGGCCTGGGGCTTCTCAGCTCTGATGGGTGGGGCCATATTTTCCCCAAAGGGCCACCTCTAGAGGAACACATGCTGATGAATATTCCTGAGACTTTTGCCTCCAATGTCCTTCCCCCACAATGAGCCACAATCACCCTCCTGTTTTCCTAGAAGATCCTCCAAGAACTGCAATCAGGTCTGACCCAGATTCCTATGGAGCCTCTGCTTTGCCCTGGGACCCAGTGCACTTCATCACAACCTCATGCATCTGTCTCTATCTACCTCATCTGGAGAGGGAAACAGGCTCCAAGAGCCCAGACAACTTGCTGGAAGACACAGCTAGTACATGGCCAAAGCCAGGATTCGAACGGATGTCTTCTCTCATATCTTAAAAATAATTCCTATTTCAGGTAGCTAAGCTGGTCTTCTTCAAAAAATCTCTAACATGCTAGCATAATACACCACTTAGAAATCACAAAGTTTAAAGAAATATTCTCTCTGTATAATTTTTGATGTGTAACTAAAGTCTTACAAAATGAAATAATCATATGAATGATTATAATTATGACAAGGGGGTAGCTGCCTATTTGGATAGACAAACATTTCATGGAGCTCAGTATTAACACTGGCCAATTTTTCCCCTTAACTCTTCTCTGAATTCCAATGAATTTTTCATCATCTTATTAATTAGCACAAATCTTGGATTGTGCTTTGTAATTAAGGCCTTATGTGTTCCTCCAGACCTTATATTTGAGTTAAATGTTCATTTTTCACAAAGAAAAATTAGGAATTTGATGACTGCCTTCCTTCCTGGCAATAGAATATACATGTTGCCTGTCAAAAAAGATTGAGTGCCTGAGTTTCTAAGATAGGGAGTGATAGATTATTCAGCAGGAAATTGCAAACTCATTTGCCCAATATCATAATCAATTGCTGACAGCAGGTTTTTTCCCCCCAGAAACCCATTTGTGAAGTGCATTTGGTAGTCTAGTCACTGAACTTTAACTAGAATGCCATGACTTGCCATAAGTCTTTGTAACTTTTCTTTACTCCATGTCTTGGTTTGCTCTGATATAATTTCAGAGTCACCAAAAGAAATGAAGTTATATAGGGTGGGTACATTTTCCCATTTTATTATTACTACTAATAATATCAATAGTTATCACTATATGCCTTTGGGAGACAACTCTTCATGGATTTCACGTTTCTGCACCTCTCCTCAGCAGGGTCACCAACTCCCTTTGTTCTGGGTTATCTTGTTAAAGGTGTTTATTAGCAAACAGCCTTGGGAGATAGAGTGTCTCCCTCTGGAGCAAAGAGCAAGCATGATTCCTGCCCATTATAAAATATCTGGGTTCCCTAAGATCCAGGTTCCACTCCAGTCAAGGAACCATGTGCAATTATTGCCTTTACATTCTTCTCTGGGAATTTAATTCTGAAAATGAACAGATGACTAGATGCTGGTGTGCGTGCTGCTGCTTCTAAAAAGCTCCAGGAAGTTCCTGTGCATTCCCCTGCATGAGCACCTATAGAGTATCACTATGAGCTATTCCAGGCTTTCCAGGAGAAGAGAAAGAAAACCCCTCTGGCTGCAGCCTGTGGTGGAGTCCAGGTCTTTGGTGCCCAAGGTGCCGAGGATGGGGATTTGTTCAGTCTGGGAATGGGGCTGAGGATCCTTGTTCCTTGTAGTTTCCACTGGACAATGCGTTTAGGGTGTTCTGCCGAAGACCATCGTCCTCCTCATCCCCTGCCTCAGTCCACTCTTCACAGTGCAACTGTTCCTCATCTTCTGCTTCCCAATAATACAGTAAATTAATAATATTAATAAAATATTATAATTAATAGTAAAAAAAAAAACCAATGATAATGCTGCCATTCAACAAATAAACATCATGTGTTGACTTTGTAGCCAGTGCCACAATGGGCACTTGAGACATACAGTGAACTAAATTAAATCCTTGCCTCCTGGTGCTGACTCAGCTGAAGAGACAAACAATAAGCAAACAGACAAATATAAAATAATGCCACGTGTGGATATGTTTGAGGAAGAACAAAGGAGAGTGAGGGCACAAAGAGTGATGGCAGGGGGCTATTTAGATGGTGGTGGTGGGGCTCTCTGAGAGGTAATATTTGAGCTGGACATCAGTGAAGGGATCACTCACGCCAAGTGCCAAAAGATGCCAGGCCCTGTAGTAGGCTCTGGGGATACTGCAGTGAACAGAAGATGAGTGCCCTATAGAGGGAGATGGAGAAATAAAACCTGGAGCGTGGAGGTGCTGGCAAGTGCTATGGAGCAGGGAAGGGGTAGAGGCATAGACAGGGTGTGGCGAGCTGAAATTGGGGCAATGACAGAAATTCTCACTGAGAAGGTGCCGTTTGAGCAAAGTCCTGAAGGAGCAGGAATGACCTGGAGGATGACAGGGACCAGAGTGTTGCAGGGAGAAGGGACATTAGGGGCAAAGGCTCTGATGTGCTTGGTGAAGGGCACCCAGACCTGCCTGGGGGAGCAGAGAGCTGATGGGCTTTTACTCCGTGTGGGCTGGGAAGGGGTCAGAAGGTTCTGAACAGAGATGGCCATTCCCTGACTTACAAAATGACAACAGTTAACAGGCTTTGGGATGGCTGCCACCCATGAGCACTGCAGTGTGAGCGCTACTGCCTTCCCACTGCGCAGGCGAGGTAACCAAGGCGAAGGATAATTGAGGGCCTTTCCCCAAAGTCCCATGACCACTCCCCACAGGATTCTTGTTCTCTCAGCCCGGCTGGGCCCTCCACAGAGCTCAGTGATCCTTGGGCCCTTGGTTCTCATATTTTCTCCATCTCCACCCCGCTCCTCTTTCTGCCTCGTGGACCTCACACTTCTAAACGTACTGCACCTTTGCATCTCTTCTTTCTCTGAGAACCTAATCTGCACCTTCCCTCCCACTGGACAGGTCTGGCAGGTGCAGGGTCCGTGGGTCTGGCTTCATACCACAAAATGTGAGGGGAGGGAGGGTTGTGTACCCTCTGGGTCCTGCCCTCTTCTCTCCTCTTCTGAAAAACAGTCCCAGCTCCCTGGCCTCCCATTAGTCTGGGCTCCTCCCTCCTCACCCTGCTGAATGGGCCTCACTGACCCTGCCACTGAGCTGCAGGTAGCTAGGGATCAGAGGCACAAGCGCACTTTCTCCGTCCAGACTTCTCCAAGGCTGGGGAGGGGGATGGCCACCTTCTCAGAGCCCTCCCCACACAGCACCCCGCCAGCATTTCTGATGGCCATCTCTTGGTAGTCTAGACCCCAGCCCCCCACACCACACACTGTGAGGTCTGTTGCTGACCATCTCACTCCGTGGGCTTCTTCCCAGAGTCCCGCCTCACAGTAGGATTTGGGCATCTGCATTTTTAATAAGCTGTCCAGGTGGTCTCAATAAGAGTGTCTCCAATGATCTCTGAGAAACCACATCGCTTAGCTTCTCTTTTTTCCCATCCATTCTCCACGTGATTAATTACTCGATGACTATTATCCAACATTTCTTGAACGCTTATCGTACCTGAAGACTATGTTCAACTGTCTGTATGTATCTGTCCCATTAAACAACAACTCTTCATTTTAACTGTTATCATCAGCCCCATTTTACCTTCGTGAAGACTGGGGCACAGCGAGCTGTTAACTAGTCCAACAGTCTCTCTGGCCCAAAGGCAAGTTCTCAATATTTCATTTTAACACCTCTTTTGCTCCCCATGATCCGGCTGTACTGAATGACTTTGGTTCTCTAAATACACCTTGCTGCTCTATGCCTCTGAGCCTTTGCCCAGGAAGCTCCTTTCTTTCAAATGCCCATTCGTAATGATTTTCTATGTCTATATAACAAATTACCACAAAGTTTGCAGCTGGAAACAGCATGGCTTGTTCTCTGTTCAGGTTCCCACAAAGCTACAATCAAGGTGTTAGCTGGGGCTGTGTTCTCAGATGGAGCTCAGGGTTCTCTTTCAAGCTCCCTGGTTGTCTGCAGAATTTAATTTCTCCTCTTTCTTTGCTGGCTGTCAGCCAGGGGTTGCTCTCAGCTCCCGAAGGCTGCCCATTTTCTTGCCACTGCACACACCCCGCCATCTCTAAAGCTAGCAAAGGAGAATCTCACCCGTGATAAATCTTCTTCCTGCTTCAAATCTCTTTTGCCAGAAAAATCCTAATTGCGTTTCAAAGTTCACCTGATTAGGTCAGGCCCACCAACAAGAATTTCCAGATTTTAAGGTCAGCTGATTTGGGACCTTAATTGCATCTGCAAAATCTCTTCCCAGGGCATTAATTAGTGTTTCAAGAAAAGGTGGAGAATGTGGGGGGAGTCGGCGGGGGGGGGGAATGAGGATCTGGGAACCTTGCAGGCCATCTGAGAATTCTGCCTACTTTACGATCTAGATCTACTCGTCAACATTTAGCCCAAGGATTTCTGCCTTCCTTTATGCTTCTAGGCAGAGTTACGTCCGTCTCTGAAACCCCCACAGCATGCAACACACTCTCAACATTTGCCCACTGTTTTTACCTCTCCGTTTTCCCCTAGCTGGGCTGTGGGTTTCCGGAGGGCAGGAACTGCGCCTTGGTCAGCTTTATATCCCCAGCACGTACAACTGCATCCAGCTCAATACGTATTTGCTACCTAAGAATGAACGAGATGCCCAAGCCAGTTCTCCAGACTAGAAGAGCATTTTAATTAGAGTTGCTTACATTGCAAGAAAAGCGCCGTTGACGGGGGATAGACAATGCTTCCCGGGAAGTCCCAGAAAAAGTCAGCGGTACCCCATGCTCCCAAGGCATTTAGCAGCCAGTACCAAGAGCCGGCAAGCGCAGCCTCTCTAACCCCAGGAAGAATCAGCACCGCGGTGCTGGTGAGGCGGAGCTGCCACTAGGTGTCACTCCCGATTCAGTAAAGAGAGCCCCGGATCTTAAAAAGCCGTTCAGCCCTTTCTGGTGAAGGGAGCTGATTAGATGCCCCCCCCCTCATTGTTTTATTCGGGTTCACACTCCAAACCATTCCCTTCTTCGACTCCCTCCACTGACACGGGATCAGTGGGTCTGAAAAAGGTCAACAGAATCAAGAATTGCTAAGTTTAGGGCCACCTGACCCTCTAATTCAGCTTCTGGATTTTGTAGATGAGCAGCCAGAGTGAGCAGCGGGGAATGGAGCCCGGCTTCAGCACGCAAGTGGGTCTGACCGCTCACTCCTACCTTTCGGCAGCCGCTCAGAGGCAGAGATGTGTCCCGGACTCCCGGCCTAAAGGGTGTCCTGGCTGGTTTAGAGCTTACACCTCGTGCGCCTCTAGCACCAGTTCCAGGGGCTCAGGCTGCTAGTAAGCCTCCTTTCCTATATGGAAAGGGGCCCGGCGCCTACGCTCCAGAACCCAGAGAAGGGAAGATGATGTGGTCCCAAGAGGGTCCTGTGGGTCCGATACGACCTGACATTTCTGATCATCTCAGGCAATCTCTTCTTTTTGGGGCTTTAAGGATGGCAAGCTGGGGGAACATCCTGGCTTCCTGGGACCTGGGCCATCAGTAAGGGCAGTTAACCCGCAGCCCTTCCCCGGGGAAATTTCGGGGCTGTAAGGGCGACGGGCGTAAAGTACTTGTGGAGAACACTTCCTGGGCGAGAGTTTGAGTTTTTTCTTCTCCTCCACCTTTCCGCTTGGAAGAAAATGTTTGCTCTCTAGGTTCACAGACCGAGGACAAATGCTATGCGCATGCGGACGCATTTTCCTTCACCTCCCGCAGAGGGCGCCCTCCTCCCGCACCCACTCCCCGCCGGGCAAACCCACTCCGCTCCCTCCACCCACCGCCCTGCTTGATCCAGGCTGGACTCCCAATCCTTGGGGCCTGCAGCCCTATCCAGCGGATAATTTCAAAGTCATTCTGTCAGACCTTGGGCATAGCCTTTGAATATCCTGTTTCCTTTGCTCCCAACAGACTTACTGTTCATTTCTATTGTGAACATCAAGCGAAGACTGAAATTGATTCGCACTTCCTAAAGCGCTGGGTTATAGCCAGTTTACCTGGCTGGATGAAACTGGAGCTAAGGAAACTGGCTCAGGATCCAGACTCCTGTTGGGGCTCATGCACACAGTGAATAATCTTATCTATCAATACAATACTTTCCTTTATAATTTGCAAAGGGGATTTTCCACGCAAAGCTTGACAGATTCTATTTGTTAATCTCTTTCCTCTTTGCATGAAAAAGACTGATTCATTTACTTTTCAGCCAGCATTTTACTGAGCACCTTCTGTGCTCCAGGTACCAGGGTGAAGAAGGTGGGCTTGGTTCCTGATTTTGGTGGGGCTCTAGTCGCTGAGACATATTGAGCAAATAATTGCAGAAAACATTAATTTGTGATAAATGAGACATATGCTACAAAGAAGCAGAGGCCTGGAACTAGCTGAAGTCCTCACCTGAATCTTAGCCACAGCCTCCCCCCGCCCCCAGAAAGAGGTGAGTCAGTGCCTTCAGAGCTGGGCACCCCCTGGTGAGGTAATAGAGTCAGAGTCTTGTTGGACTCTTTTCCTTTTCCTTCACACTCCTGGGCTCAGCACCATTAGGCAAAGCGTTAACTATTTTGCATGACGAAATTTACATTACAGATTTCTTCTGAGGCCTGATGACTAATGAAGTCTGAAAACAACAATATATCTGGGTACCTCATTCTGCTTCTCCTCTTCAGTGTTTATTAAGCACCTACTAGGAACAAGGCCTGTTCAGTGCCAAGGATGCAAGAAAGCATTGGAGACAAAAGGAATATGCTAAAGGCTTAAGGGTGATACAGACTAATGGCTCCCAGGGTTTGGGATTTGATGAAAAACTAAAATATGAGAGCATTTTTAGTTAGGATCAGGTCCAGTTAACTAAGTAAAGGGATAAAAGAAGTTCTTAACAGTGGCTTAAACAAGACAGAAAAAAATTTCTCTCTATGTGAAAGTCTGGAGGTAGGTATGCCTGGGTCGATAGGGAGGCTTGGCTCCAAGAAGCCCTCAGGGACCCAAGGAATCCTTCTATTTCCCTGCTATGCTTGACCTCCATTCCTAAGGTCATTGTCATCTCAAGGTCCAAGATGGTTGCTCCAGTTCCAGCCATCACATCCAGGAGGAATGAGGAATGGAGAAAGAGGAGGGGTAAAGGGCGGGTGGAAGATAACTTAAGAAGGTTCCCAGAATAAGACTCCACTTACAAGTTATTGGACAGAATTTAGACACATGGCACTTATAGTTGCAAGGAAGATGGGATATACAGTTTTTATTTGGGGGAGCCAAAACTGGAGAGTCTGTTACTAGCAGTCTTTGCCATTGAACCCGACTTAGGGTGTCAACTTTTATTTTTGCCACTAAGTATAAAACGCTCTGCCAACTCTTCTTCCTTAATATATCACAAATCTATCCTCACTGCCACAGCCCTTCATAATTTCTCACCTTGCATTAACGCAACTGCTTCTCTCTGTTGCCAGGGTGATCAGTCCCAAATGCAAATGTGCTCATATTAGCCCTCTGCTTAAAATGCTTTGACAGATCCCTTTTGCCTGGAAAGAAACTGCAAACTCCTGAATAGACTGGAAGCCCTGTTGTCATCTCACCCTGATGTCTTCTCTAGCCTCATCTCCCGTGACTTTGCCACACGCTCCCACATATTAGATTACAGGTAGTCCCTAGGATATTCTCTTGATACTCTTTACTCTTGTCTCAATCTGGAATATTTTCTCCATCCTTGGCACTGGTCAATTCCTACCACCCTTTACAAACTTTGCTGAGGTTAGTCTTCATCAGAATCTTCACCAATCCTATGTCCTACACCTCTGGCATCTTCGTGCTCTCCCTGCTACCTCAGTATACAAAGTCAGACCTATTCAAAGAACAGGATGCCGTTGCCTAGGCAACGGTGAGTACCAGCCAATGGCTGGATCACCAGCTGGATTTGCAGTGTGGCTTCTGGCAGTGGATTGCTGGTTGGCAATGCTGGCCATGCCCCACCCCCCTTTTAATAGACTCTCCCTCTCCTTGGTCGTGTCTCTCCCCTGGCCCTCTACGCCGCCCCCCTGTTTCTTCTATCCTGCTCACCCTGAAATGCTGATGTTCCCTGATTATCAGTTTTTGGTCTTCTCTTGTCATTTCACATACGTTCCCCAAGATTTTTGATTCCCTTTCAAGACTTCAGATGCCACCTATAGGCTTCTAAATCGTTATTTCCAGATTAGCTTTGTCTTCTGAGCTTTGGATGTGAATGTGCAACTACATACGGAACACATGGAATAGGGAGGAGCAATTCCCAAAAAAGAGGTAGTGCAGTCTTACCCTCCCTCGTGTCCTCCCGCCCACCTCAAGGTATGGCCTACTGCAGGGCAGGAATCTGCAAAACGACTCTCTGCTTTGCTAGCTCCTTGATGCAGGGTGCACGTTCACCTGGTGAGAGCTACCGGCATCAGGGCCTCCTGTCGTTTCCCTCAGGAGATCTCTTGAAGACAAAAACCTCCCTCCCCAATTTCACCCAAGAGACATGTGAAGCAATGGACTGCTCAAGACACAGATCTGACAGCACGTTAGGGGCAATGCCTGACGAAGGCATCTAGGTGTCTCCCAGGCTGCCACCTGCACTCAGGTTCATGCCACAGCACAGCATCGGGCCACCTTGGGCTTGGACAGAAGTGCTGCCGCATGAGGGAGAAGTGAGGCTGGGCTCTCCCATCCGCAAAAGGAATGAAACCGTGTCCAAGCCCCTGAGACCTTGTGTTTTGAAGTAAAAGACTTTTCCATTAGCTTCTCAGGCCTTCCTTCAGTCTCAAAAGGCTGACGCAAGAGTTAATGATTAGGAAATATTGTTATAACTAAAAACTAGTTAAAACAGTGTCCGTGATGTTATAACCTGTTAAACTTACTCCAACCAGTTTTTCACAAATGATTTCTTCCTTGCTGAATTGCTTTCTTTTACTAAAGGCTACTTTCTAGTTAGCGTTACATTGCACCTAGTG